>CM040243.1:21521195-21548231 GCA_022545495.1 Chrysanthemum lavandulifolium
GACCCCAAACCCGAATTGACCCGACCGATTGACCGACCCGAATTGACCCGAACCGAATTGACCCGACCCGAGTTGATTCGAGTTTTAAACAAGGTCGGGTTCGCATGTTTTTATAGTCAACCCGAGTTGACCGACCCGAGTTGACCAACCCTACGGTCAACCCGAATAACACCCCTAGTCACTGGTCCCACGGATGGCGCCAACTTGTTAATACACTGACGCCCCGATGAAGATTAGTATAAGCTAACTTCCCAGGAAATAGATCTTGTATTAAGTATAATCCTTGATTGCAAGCTGCTAAGAAAACCAACACCGTTAGTCTCACCGCGGAACGGGGTTCCGCGGTCAACCTCCGGCGTGAGAGTAAGTGATAGTTTTAGAGAGATAAGGCTAGTTCTAGAGAGAGAGTGTGTGTAAATGTTACCGTTTGAATAGTGGCGAGGCCTCTATTTATATGGTTGACCTTTCTGTCGTGTTCTCAAGGTCACGAGCCATGAGAGTGACAGTTTGCGAGTGGGGAGTGACGTAGGTCAACTCCAGAGCTTGTCCCGTTGCTGTGACAGCGATGTTTATGGGCGGGAGTTGTCCCGCTTTCCATTTTTGGGGACTACAGGTTGTGGTACGCCCAGCCTGAGCGAGATTCTCTGCCTTTAATGTTGGGCGCGGTTGCGTTCTCCCTCGGACGTATCTACTATCCGCGGAATGGTTTAGTGACCATTGCCTGGTGCGATCTAGTCCGCGACCGACCAGTATGGGTGGGGGTATTTGTGCATCGTGGTTAGTCCGCGCCAACCCGTGTAAGTGTCGGGAGGGTTATACGCGATCATTGGGTATATTAGGTTTTACTTGAGGTTATTTTTGCATTAATTAACCTCCTTCCATACACTATAACCACGAGTTGCATGCATACACAATGCACATACGTCCCATTCATACAAAAAAAACAAACACCTATACCCAAACCCAAATTGCAATCTATTCTTTTTTTTTTCACTTCAAAAAATAAAGAAACATGGCTGGCAATCAAAACTCAACCAAGATTGCCACCGTTGATGCTATCACGTGATGCCTGGCGCGCAAAAAAAAAGGTCAAAATTTGCTACCGCTTGCTGTTGGGTGTCTACATCAAGAATAGCTTTAAAGTTTTTATGTTTCTACTTTAATTCGAGCTTTCACGACGCTCGGACTGCGAAGAAGTGTTAGACAATAGATTAGGTGGCCCAAGCCCGTGCGTGAGTTTGAGTCCATTTAAGGTTTTAATGTTGCTTTCTATAAAGAGTTGATAATTAATAAAACTTAATTTATGGAGTTTCAATGTTCAACATCGATATATGCGGCCGAGGTATCCTTATGACCATGTTTGATACTTTATATGTTTAACTAGTAATGTTTGAACCTGAAACATGTTAACATTATAAATTCATAATGTCCGACCATTAGGCCACCTAGGTAGTTTATGACATTCTTATTTTCTTCTAGTCGATATGTACACCAAGCCCATTTTCTCTCTGTGTTGTATCATTCTTACTATTTTGTTATATTCTTACTATTTTGTTATTACTTGAACCTTTATGTCTCTTTACTGTCAACGACCTTGGAATATTGGCTTGCTTCTACACTAGAAGAGAGGTAATCGTGTAGTGACCACAAATGAATCTTATCCACAATAGCCAGATTCGAAGCTGTTTGATATAAAACTCCTTTAGATTGAATTAATAATACTAGGCAGTATACACCATCGTATGTGAGCAAATTTGTAGGTATACTTGACAATTTAAATATTAAGCTCAAGCATTGTGCTTATTAAGCTATTATTGATATGTACTTTAAAAAACATTTCACGTGTAGTTAAACTATAAAAAGACTTAATTGAATTCAGTTAGATATTTTAAGTGATAATTGTTAACTCATTCGCAGCCTCGAAAAATACTCTACATTTTGTGATGAACACTTAAATTTTGTTGTTCTATACCTGCTAATCTACTATGCATGTGGCTTCATAAAATCTTAGTTAAATCAAATTCTAAGCACAAAATTGAGAGTAAAACGCAAAGATTGTTCAATCTCTTGTAATTTCCTAATTCACGACAAAATGTCTTGTTAACTTTTTTCCTAGTATTTCCCAAAATGTTTGTTATATTAACATGTACAAATCTGGTTGGCACCTTGTATCAGTTGGTTTTAGAGAAAATAAAATAAGGTCTAATTAAGTAGTTGGCGAAAAAATGTTGCCAACCAGCTATCCCTCAATACGGTTCAATTTAGGGGTGTTGTCGGCTGCCTTTCTACTACGCAATGGGGTGCACCCCCCTTGACCTCCTCATTTGTCGTCAACGTAAACACTTCATATCTTCTACTCTATAAAAGCTGAACTTGGAAAATAAAATAAAAGACTAAACTATGTATGCACAGGACTTGAACATATGATGCTTTTAACCAATACTTTAAATCACAAACGGATTAATGTATAAGATAGTAAGGTACTTAGATTATCGTGACACTTCGATATAGCCCATAGGCCCATACTAAAAGAAAACTGGCTTTCTTTTACACCTTTGTGGCATTTTGTTGTTTTTTCTGTAATTTTGTGTTGCACTTCTAGTCTTCTACTGTCTTAAATCTTCTACTTTATCTATAGCATTTGTCCTTTTGGTTTACGTATTAAATTAAATTATTCAACATGAAGAATATAATAACAAAATTATATGCCTGAATAAACAAGTTATAAAAATTCTGAATAGAATATAAGTAAGAAAGGCCCAAACCCTATCGTGCTCGTGAACAACTTGTAAAGGTGACTTATGATTAAGACCAAACAATATTCTAGATATACAAAATAAGCCTATTACTTCACCAAATATAAAAGTTTATAAAATTTATTTTCTACAATTTAATAAATAAATGTTAGTATGTGTCCTTTTAGTGTACGCGTAGAAATTTGAGATCACATTATTAGATTTAAATAAAATAATAAATAGTTTTTTTTACGTAAAACAAGTTTGTTAATACAAATTGGCCAAACTCAAATATAAACGTTTAAAAACCATAACTGATTGAAAACCGAAAACCCGAACTAAAAAAATCTGATCGGTTTCGGTTATGAGTTTCTAAAAACCCGATTATTTCGGTTTGTTTTAGTTTTGACCAAAACCTAACCCAAATCGAATTGCGTTCACCCAGCCTTTTAACATAATAGAGCTTTATTTGAAAAAGTAGGTCAATGGAGAAGTAAATGAGTTATGAGTATGAGAACATTAATCTACCACATTAAATCACTACAAATGTTTGTATAGATTTGTATACAGTGTACTATTATTCAACTACTAATAATATTGTCTTTTTACTGGCTATAAAGTTTCAAAAACATCCAAAACTTACAATTTTACAAATATAAATAGGAATGATAAATGGATCTAATTAAAGAGGCTTAAAGAGATATCGATAAACGAATCAGATAACAACAAAGACTGCATAATTCATTTACGACAGCCTACTTTTAAGCTCTTATAAGAATGCATGATGAAAGCTCATATAAATATGTTGGTTCAAGAGTCTGCAAGAGTCATTTACTATTAAACATCATTATTAAATTACGAGGCCATTTGAATCTTGGGACCAAATTAGACTTGAGTGGGTCAAAAGTGTATGTACGGTTGTGTACAATTATGGACATTCTAGACACTTGTTTTTATACAGTAATTAAAAACTTGCATTATTGGAAAAGTGACTCACTATTTAATTTAGTTTATTATTTTGCCGGCTACTTTTCTTTCTTCTTTTGTCTATATTAAATGTTATAAACTACTGTAGAAATCAAATGGTTTTTGCAGGTTGTTAAGATCGGGATCCTACTTTGTGATCATTTTATTTTGCAAAGATCGCGATCAGAAGATCGGATCGGGATCCCAAGATCCTACTATAACGTTATTCTTTAATAAACTTTGTAACATTATTCAAATATATAAATTATTATATATCATTGGCACAAAATTATATGAACGCTTAATAGAAATGTTATCTTAAATTATGAATATGAAATGTTTAAGGTTAATCACATGTTATTTTCAAATTATATAAAAGCATAATGCATAACTTTGTAGTTTTTTTAGTTTGCGATTTAAGAAAAGTAAGATCGGATCGTATTAGATCTTAAGATCCTATTGGCAAGATCGGGATCCTATAAGATCTTAAGCATGTTAAGATCCTACGTAGGATCCGAATCGTTTTCGCTTTGTAGAATCGTAAAATCGTAAGATCCTAAGATCAGGATCGGGATCTTAACAACTATGGTTTTTTGTACAGTCACTTAAACTTATACGTTTAATTACTTTATTTTTTTCTGTATAAAAAATATTGCATATATTCATATAACTTGATTTAATGTGTTTTTATAAATAAATTGTATAATATAATTCATATTCTTTATCTATTATCGTCCATATTATTCAAATTTCTGTAATCATTTTGACTTATTATCAAAAAATAAAAGTTGATTTTAAAATTTTAATTGCTATTTTTTAGAAAATCGTATGTAAGTTAAAAGCAACGCAATATTATGCTCATTTTATTCGAAATTTAAAAACCTTTTTGTTGGCATATGTTTTATAGAAAATTGGTGATTTTGACTTATTACCTGAAAAATAAGAAGTTGATTATAAAGTTTTAATCATCTTTTTCATAAAATTATACGTAATTCAAAAAAGTTGCAATATTTGACTCATTTTATTCGAAATTTAAAGATATTTTCGATAATATATTTTATTATAAGAAAACATCTAAATATGTAATATTAGATTCTTGATTAATAAAATTTATTATATAAAAAATATTATGAGTTTAAAGTAGTTTTCAGTAACTTATCACATAATTTAAAGATGTGTTTTGAATCTATTTTAATTGAATTTATATATGTTATATATTGTTGGAATCACTCCTAAACCTAAATCAAGTGTTAGTAATTCATATGTAATAGTTAGCTTAATTATGGCCTTTATGTTTGTTATTAGCCTTAAGCTTACGTAGGCCCATGAGCCAGCCCAAGCCCATATAAGAAAGGAAGGGACTAGGAAGTGTTGCCCAGCTTCCTCCTATAAATACTCTTGTATAACCTCACTGAGGGTTGGTTGTTCAATTTATTTCTTTCACATACCCTAAGCCTAACCTTTCTTTATATCGTGTGTGTGTGTGTTTGGATATTGTTCAACCGCCTCTCTATCTCTTTCTATGTTGCTTGTGTTGTAAAACTAGTGACCTAACAGTGGTATCAGTCGCCAAATAGTTGGGTTAACACTTTCGTTTTTGAAGTTTTATGTTTTCGGTCTTACGCAAACGTGGTTAACACTTTGGATCGCTTAAAACACATTTTTACACTTTTAATCCAAGATTCTTGTACTTTCAATGTTTTAAGGTGTTAAAATAATCGCTTTTGGCAAAAGTTTCAAACTTTATGCGTGGATCATAGTTTTAAGCTTGTTTTTGTTCGTAGGTGTCGTTTCACGCGTAACTGCTTAGCCGTTTTGATTCATCAAGTTTCACACTTTTGTGTTATTTTGGTGATATTGAAGCTATTCCATAACAAAAATCGGTTTAGAAACAACTTTGTGCAAAATCGGTTTACGAGTAAAGCTACGCGTATCAAAACCCTAGTTCTACGCAGAACTTTATCTCGTGGTTTGATCTTCGCCGTGGTTTACTCCGCTTTCTCTTGCTTGGATAAACCGAAAATACGTCGACTTTGGATATCTTTTGCACCGTGATAGTGTAAAGATCACTGGGATAAAACCCAAACTTACGCATAAGCATAAAGCTTACGCCAGAGAAATCCCACGATAAGATTCATCTTACGCTAAGCCTAGTCTTACGATAAGGTAATCCCACGCCTAAGTTTCTACGCCTAACTTTGTGTCTACGCATAACTTTAGTGTCTTTTCCTACTTACGCCGTAAGCTAAATCTACGCAGAACTCTTGATTGTTACGCGTAACTTTGGTGTTTTTACGCATAAGTGCTACTTGGTTTATTGTGATTTCTACGCCTAAGGATACTTCATCAACAAAGGTTCATTCGACTACAAAGATCCATTTTACCAACACAAGTTTTCAACATGTCACAACCACCATACTCTAACTATTTCCCTTACACTTATTCTCAACGACAACAACAACTAAGTCCACAACATCAACAATGGAATCAACAACAAGCAATTTATCAACAACAATTTAATCAACAACATACTCCACAACTTGGAACAATTCCTCCACCACAAATAGTTCAAACACCACCAAGTCTTCAAGTTCAACCCTACACAAATGAATTCAATCAACATCCATCAAGGAACACTATGAAGGAACCCACTTGGTTTACAAAGATGTGTGAAGTTTTAAGCAGCCAACAATCAATTCATGAGGCTGGATCACTTGATAGACCTCCAATGCTCACTCTAGGAAACTACGATCAATGGGTAATTAGGTTCTTTAGGTTTTGTGATCTGAAGAAGCCACATGGAAAGTTCTTAAAGAAGGTTATCTTGAAGGTCCATTTCGGATGCCTACCGTCATTGAAAATTCGAAAATCCAAATGCTAATCCACCAAGAGATGACAATCAAACATTGCTATTGTTGCAGCACTGAATCCGTAAGAACTTCTACACTATGAAGTCGATGAGCTTGCAATGCAATATATCCTTTTAGGATTACCAAACCCAATTCTTCAAGTGTTGATGCTCAAAAGATCGCAAAGAAAATGTGGAACACATTCATCTACTTATGGAAGGATCTGCACTCAATCGGGAGGATATGGAATCCAAAATTTACTTGGCTTATGAACACTTCATGATTGAACTCGAGAAACACTAGAGTCTTATCATCATCGATTCTCGGACATCATAAATGATTTGGATAAACACAACATCATCATGCCAAGAATTGCGCTAATACTAAGTTCCCGAGTAGTCTTGGTCCCGAATGGGAAAAGTATGTCATTTTTCTCCGCTGCGAAGAACATGCATCATTCTACATACGGATTGTTGTATGATTACTTGAAGCCTCATGAAAAGGAAGTTGATAGGAAAGGATTCTCCGTGCTCAAATTGCTTCAACAACAACTCCTAAAATCAACAACTTGCCTTGTATGCTCAAAACAGTTATCCTCCTCAACAAGCAACTCAACCAACCGCCACTATCACACCAAATGATCAATCACAACAATCTCAACATAATCAATTGGTTCCATACAACAACAACAATTGTCAAGCATTTGTCGCTGAAGCTAATGAGGAATCCGATCCGTTCAAGCATTGCAACAAGGATTTGTTATGATTGCTAATGCTTTTAGCCGTTATACCAACAAATCCAACAATCGATTTGTTCCTCATCTAACACACGAAATTAGGTGTTGTGAACAATGGACGAGTTGAAGTTCGTAATCGTGGTTATGGTCGCCGATGAGGGGTGGTCAAGGGTTTAATGCTATGGGTAGGAATAACAACAGAGCTCAGTGGTGGAACAGGAAATGCTCGTAATGGGTTGAATGGTCTTTGATGCTACAACCGCAATGAGAAGGGACACTGGCTAATGCATGCCCAAAGCCGAGGACTAGGGCGTGCTTATTTCAAAGAGGCTCTTCTTTTGGCTCTTAAGGATGAAGCTGGTGGATCTCTCACAGATAAAGAAACGAGTTTTATGGCGGATGCGCACTCGATGATGATATGGAGGACTTGCAGCCAATGCAATTTATTATGTTGATGGCTAATATGCATGAGTTACACATGAGTGACACAGCCCAGTGTATGACACCGATGGCTTGTCTCGTGCAACCGAACAAACAATATTTATCTCGATCTAATATCTCCGCCAACATCTCGAATCCGCAAGGCTCGTAATGTTCAAATGAGTCATCTACATCTCATTCGACGATTTTCAATTGGACCCGAGTTACATTTGATGATCAAGATGACCTTATGGTTTCTTTTGATAATTAAATTGACTCCGTGGTTATACTTGAGGATCTAAATAATGATCATGTTGTGACTCACCGAACAAGCCGAACTTTGCCTCATCCGGATCTTGCTCTTTACTTAAAGACCAAAGAATACCAAATTGAAGAATGTTGTGCATTAAATCAGACTTAAAAGTAAAATGCACCGTTAACCAAGGATTTTGAATGTTTAAAATGCAACTCAACTTTTTCAAAACTCAAGAAAATCGTGAAAAAGGTTTTGAAGCCGCTTTTGCTAAATCTCATCAAAACGAAAAACTTTAGAGAGACAGATCGTGATCTAGCCGCTCAAGAATGCTTTGTTGTTTGAAATAGAACAACTAAAACATGAACATAAAAAGCAAATTAACGCCTCACCTTGGAAAATCAAAAGCTAAGGTCGAGTTGTTAACTTGTCAAAAACAGTTCTCTGCATACAAAAAGCATTCAACGAAACGAATAGATGATCATCTTGAAGAAATTATTGGCTTACAACGAAACTTAAAGAGTTTAAAACTGTTGTTTACAAACATGGTAAGTCAAGAATCGCTATTGAAAAGTTTACTTTAAAACCCAATCCAAATGGATATGGACCGAATCTTGCGACATAAACCTAAGCTTTCAACCAAAGCATTCAAACCAAACTCGAAGTTTCCAAAGGTAATATAAAATTGATAATTCATTATGAGTGTTGTTGAATATCATCGTCAAGAGGAATTAGATGCGTAAGACGAGAGTCGATCAAAATTAGAAACTCTTGTTTACAACAAACCTTTTAATTATTCAAACCGGACACTTTCACACACCAACGAATTCTTCTAACACACCAAGGGTTATCATAAAACGTCGAGTCTTCTAATGTTAATCCCCAACCGATTATGCACAAATTTATGGTCCTTTACCTTCCATCGTTGAAGTAAACTCAAAACCGAAAATCACAAAATTCTTAGATATTTTGACATTTTCATGGTCGACCTCAAAACTTTAGAACATGAGATAGAATATCATTCGAAATCAAAGTTCAACATTTTCAATCGCCTCGCGCGAGAACAAAGAGACATTTTCGGAAAAATCTTTACCAAATGTTAAAATTTTGAAAAATTGTGCATTGTCTTGGGAACGGACTTTCATAAGGAACTTGGAGTGATGAAGGTCGTTTTTGAGAAAATGTAAACATCTATTTCCAATACTAAACGTAAAAGAAAATGTTGAGAAAAGATGTTGATCGACTCTTGAATGATGTTATCCGTACGATATCCATAATGTTGTGTTATTGAATTCGTGCCATATGCATCCGATTATATCTCTAACGACATCGTTGACTCAGTAATAACTGCTGAGAATATCGATAATGCTTCGGATCGAGTCTTTAAAAGTCGAAATGAACGATTGCTTAACGAACTTTCCAATGCAAAACGTCGACTTAATTGGTGTAAAAGATATTCACAATCAACAACTTGTTTTTCAAAACAAAATCGCTCATTCATGTGGAAAATCTTCCGATCCTAAAATTGAGCAACCTGGATGATCAAAACGTGTCTTTGAAAAGTCAAATCTCAAATTATGAACAAGAACTTGTAAAAGTTAAACAGAATATGGTGTCATATGTGATTTACTCAATAAGACTCGTCATGAAGCATCAAACGAACTTGATCATTATCTTGTACACACTAGAGAAGTAATGAATTTCACTGGTAATATTCGCTCGAAAATCCAGACTTGATTCACATTATCTCTAAGTTAAGAGAAATGTTAGGAAAGTATGAACAACTTCCGCCACCGTGATTAAGAGAATAGCACCAAGAACACTTAATAATCGTGAACCTAGAACCCTACCGCCAAATCACAAGTTGCTAACGTGCTTCCTTCTCATCAAACAGAATAGTTGCGTCTTTTCCAAACGTCCGCACTTCACGACCTAGAGCACTACATCAAGAATAGGAAGTTGCGACCTAAGAAAAGATCAATAAGGAATGCTAAAGTAGAAGAACACCCTAGGACTATGAATAAGACTCCGCTGCTTCCACTATAGATATTAAGGCCCGCAAATGTAATAGAAATAGTGATGTAACAAATGATAAACCTTTAAGTACTTTTGATATTCAAATCGATGCACCTTGTGTTATTTGTCGTAAAAGTACGAATTCGATTGTCATGACAAATGTGTTGCTAAAGCTATAATCTCTCGCTTTACGAAATCCTAAGAATCGGAATACCTCTAGGCCAACTAATCATTCTAAGTCCGTGCTTGGTAGACCGCCTTCTTTAGATTATAAGGCAACCATTGTTGTCCCCTGTAGCTCAATTTCACCTCCTAAGAATGTAGTACCACCTAGTGCATTCACTAAGACTAAAGCAAATACTAGTTGGAGATGGCGTAAATGGATATATAACATACTAGGATTTAAATGGATGCCTAAAGTTATTGATGTGTATGTCTACTATAACCGCTCCTAACCCTCTAACATTTCGTGTTCCACATCTACTTCTATTCCATCCGTGTCGTATGTGTAATGCGGTGATACGAGATCATTCTCTCGATTGTTGATAGCGGATGTTCCCCACACATGACAGCAACCTTAAAGCTGTTATCAAACTTTGCAAAGTTCATTGGCACCGCCGATTCGGAATGATCACTTCGCATGTATCATGGGCTACGGAGACTATATCAATGGGAACATCGAAATTAGCAGGGTTTATTATGTGGAAGGCCTCGGTCACAATCTGTAAAACCCTAAAAATTGTTAACGTGTTAAATGACTATTTTGCCCCTCAAGCTTAATAATTGTGAATTACGTAATATGCGGCAAGCTCGTTAACTAAGTTTAACACCAACTTATAGATAACAAGTTAAAAATTTATTTACACTCATTTCTACTAAATTAAAAATCACACATTACAAGTTATTTTGGCCCTAATCATAAATACAAATTAAAAGACACTTAAAACCAAAAAAATAACCATCAATATTGTAATTAAGAATATTGGTTTGGTCAAGAATTCTTCCCCATTTTTCGGCCACCCATTAAGCGCCCATAATCCCTTTTTAACGTCAAAATATACTTTCCCCATTTACTCCCATGTACCTCTTTAATTCTCTCATTGATAACTTCCTTATCACTTCAAAATTTAAAGAAAAACCTAACACCCCTACACCAAAAGTGACGGCAAGGAAGTCAATCCCCCATTCCATTCGATTTTTCAAAGCAGCAAAAAGGAATCCGCAAAGTGCTTTCGAGAGTGTTGTGAACGTGGTGTTTATCGTGGGCCGTACTAGGACAAAGGTGCAAGGTCGTGGTGATGTTTGTGGTTGCTCCCCGGTCGTAACTTTGGTGGCCCAGGTGTGGGCTCATTCCTTGGTTTCTTGTTTCGTCTCTCGTCACGCTACAAGGGTAACGTGTCTCGATCTCGTCTCAACCTCTCCCTACTGTTTTCCTTTTATTTATGTCTTATGGTATGGGTCTTCTTCCTAAAACATGCACACGTTAAATAACCACATGAGATGATATATGTGGGCACCTAAAAGTAGATAATATGCATATAGCGAATGGGAATCTAGACACATAATATTGAGTTGGACCTTACTGATCATGCATGCATAAGATTGAAAACCTTCATCATATAATTGATATTATTCATCACTTACTACTAACATTCATCACCTAAAGAAAATCATAATCGAACATGTAATATATCAAACGAAAAGGTCCTTGTTTTTGACCTGGTACATCTCTTTTGAAATTGTTCTGACCTCGCTTGATCAACCCATAATTTTGACCATGGCTTGAATATGTTCGACCTACATCTTGCACGACTATATGCATGTTACGTTATATGATGACGGGATAAAATGGGTAAAAGCATACGTTTATAAATTGTTTTCATTGTATCAACAAGGAAAATAGAAAAGGGTCATGTAAATCTTGTACTACTCGAGTTTAAGCGATTAATAACGTAAATAGAACTCGTAATCTTTAACTAGAGTTAAATTGTACATAATGTATATATGACATATTAAAATGAGGTAGTTTTGAAATTTATATAACTTGAAGGTTAATTGGTGACATGGTAAAGACATGGACTAAATAAGTAAAATGGGTAAACATGCAATATTTACACTTAAGACCCAATACTTTGTAATAATTACGCTTTAAACCCTAAACTTGTAAATCTTGGCATAAATGACCTTTAAACTACGATAATCTGCTTCTTATCATTTTAACCTAATATGACTTTGATTATATCATTTATGACTAAAGTTGTTTAATATGGAAACATGCCTAAAATAGAAAGTTACCTAAAATAGAAGGTTACTTAAAATGGCAAGTTACTAAAATGAAAACTCGCTAAAATGGAAAGCCGTCTAAAATGAGTAATCCGATCTTAATAAGCGTTATCTAATTCATAGGTCCGGACGGTGGGATTGATTCATCGTGTGACCTCACTTCTGCTTTGCTTGCTTCAATAAGGCATGATATTCTATCCCTTTTCAAGAGGATTTCTCATAACTTTTGATCCTTGACTTTACTTCACTTATGATATTCCTTTGCTATAATCTCCTTATGCTATGATCCTTTTGATATGATTCCGACATAATTCTTTGATATGATTCTGCTCGCTATGATATTCGCTTGTTATGATTATGAACCTTATGATTATGAACCATCCGATTATGAACCTCGATTATGAACTTATGTTATGGAAATTTGATATGAACTTTGACTTGAACCTTTGATATGAACCCTTATGATATGATTATGCTTTGACCCTTCGCTTGATACCCGAGCCAAATATGTGTTCCTAGTCATGGAGGTACCATGACCATGTCATTGATGCACCAATGGCATGACTCCAGTGTGTCGAGTGATGTTACACACCGCACTCCATTATGATATGATTATGAGCTCACTATATGTATATGATTTGGCCACTATGTTTCCGGGGCGATGGATGCATCCTAGATATGATATGATATTAGTGGATTTAATATGATATGATATGATTTATATGGTGAATGATGTCGTGCAATACGCTGCGCTTCACATTCCGGGAGCTAGCTACTCCATTGGTTACCGAGGTCTCCTCCTATTATATATGGTATTCCGAGGTCACCCTCCGAATACAATGGCTACTTATGATATGATATGATATGATATGTTCGGGCTCGTGGTAGATTTCGACAACCCTTACACCTTTGATATACCTATATTGTACCTTTTGTATTCCCCAACGCACCATATGCTACGTTAATTGTTCATTTCGGTGCCTTATATGACTCACTCTACTACCAAGATATATATATTCCATTTCTTTGATCCGTCACACTCTCATTTCGTTATTTCGCACTATCGCTCCATTCACGCATCGGGTTATTATGTGTTTATTTGATTTGTTTATGCTATTTATGTTTTATGTGACTCACCGATTATCCTACTATGATGTGATTAATATGAGGTTATCTGAGTTACTGCTTTCATCCGATGATATGTGATCTCACTATTATGTGACCCTCCGATTTGTCCGTGACCATGCTAGTGTGTAATCGATAGTTTTGTCTGCTTATCACGTGTACTTCGTCGCTCGCTAATCTCGTAGACTATGACTATCCGATAGTATCCTTATCTGCTTGTTGTTGACCTGCCATGTTGCATTTCTGTTTATGCTACGGTTTGATTGGGTATATGGCTCAACTTGTGAAGTCTGGTTTGTTAATTTGTTTAGTTTCCCTGCTATGCCTTTAATCCATTCACTTATAATGTTCGTACTGTATTCCTACTTGTTACGTGTGGCTGCCATGTTTTGACTGCTGTTAGTACTTCCGTTGTTATGATACTTGTTATGTTATTAACTGTAATTATTTGACTTGTGTGATTGCCATGCTTACTTTCTCGTTAATTGTTTCCGCTAGCATTTGGACTTCCGCTGGCCTATTTATACCGATTTCCGCTTATTGTATGCCCGGTTATTTAGATGCTGACGCTTATGTCATCAATGTGCTATGTGCTTTTCCTCCTCTCATATCTGCTCCTCCGGTATTTGTGTAATTGTGTTTCGCGGGACCCTCATCGCCTCATTGTCCTCATTTCGCTGCGACTTTGTTATCGCTTCATTATTCCATTTCGCATTTCGATTTTATTTAGCGCTCATTTTGTTATATCTGCTCACTGGGCTTTTTAAGCTCCACCGCATTTCTTTTCCTGCTGCAGTTTTAGGTTGGAAGATGGGCTTGATGGGTGAGAGTTAGAGTATCCGAGTGGACCAACCCTAGCACCTTATTACTTTGGGACTTATTTTGAAGAGCTTTTGTTTTGAGTTTTTCTTTCATTTTGGATATTGTATTTCCTTGTCACCAACTGCTCATATGATTTGATACTTCATTTTAAGGTTTCGCTTGTAAATATTTTATTTGTATGTTCTCGATATGACACCGTATGTGACACTTCTACCCTTGTCGGGTTGGGGTGTTACACAACTGCTTTCGTGGAGGTCATCCTGTGATGGAGATTTGGAGGTTGCTTTGGGAAAAATCTTGTTTCATTCGTGATCTACAAGGAAACGACCTTATGTCCGCTCACGTAACTCAAGTCTTTACACTATATCTATGCAAGACATGGTTGCTTCATCTCCCATCCGCTACTTTCAAAGGCAACATCAACAAAATCCCGGCTATGGAACCGTCTCTTGATACTCAAATGAATGTAACAACGCTGCTTACTTACACAAGCTAGCCACTGTGAATGACTAACCGTAAGAAACTTAAAACGGCTCGGACACCGATCAATAATAGATGAGAAGTGTAGTATATGGGTAACTCAAACGTGTTAGGTTTGAGCACCGAGATCGCCCGAACGAGGTTGAATGGAATTTCCAACTCACGCCTCAATTATCGGATTTGAATGAGAAAAGGGATAATATGATATATTCTAAACTACGGGATAAGGAAAGCAAATGGGAATAAAGTCTAAGGGGAAAACCTAAGAATTAAGGCAAACTACGCTAATCTATACTAAAACGCAAATACGGGATTAAACGAAACGCGAATAAAATGCAACTACGTCTAATCTAACTCCTAAAAATAACCTAAAATTACTTTTATACTAAAAATGATATTAGAAAACTATTTATGAATTAAAACTATTTTTTAGGATTTTTCTTGATTTTATTTTAATTAAAAACTAATTATTAACTTTAAAAAATAAAACTAATTATCTAAAAATTATGAAAGAGAGAGGGAAAAATATGGAATTACTTTCTAAAAATCTAAAATAACATAAGAGAATTTTCAAAACTAAATTTTTATTTTTCATATTAATTTTCTATTTTCTATGAATTTAAATCTATTTAAATCTAATTTAAATTATGAAAATACCAAATAAAAGGGGAAAAATAAGGAAAAATATTTTTTATGCTTTTCATATTTATCTTAAACTGTTAAAATTGAAAAATTATTTTTTTGAACTTTTTCTTAATTAATTGGAATTAAAGCTATTTTAAAATGATTAAAAACTGAATTTAATAAAGAAAAATAGTGAACAGTGACCAAAAATAATGAAAATTCAGGAAAATTCTAAAATTATATTCTAAAGCTATAAAAAATATAAAAACATGGGCTATAGTGCAAGAAACTAAAGTGCAAAGTAAACTCGATGTAGAAATAAGCACTTTCAATAAGCAAATAAGCACCAAAATGAACCAAACTACTACGTAAGCTATTTTATACTATAACTACTCTAACTCAACTTATTACAGCCTACTCCTAACACCTAATAAGCATACTACCTATGATTAAGCTTAATCGACACTATAAGCAAAACAGAAATCGACCCTCACCGTTTCTAGCTTAAGCAACCGCTTATTCAATAAGCAAAAGTGAAAACAAAAGTTGACCTAAGTAAACAACCAACCGTAGATCATTTACCCAAATTTTCAGCTAATAAGGACAAGTAAGGAAGAAATTAAAGATCAAACAAAAAGTCAGAAGGATCGTGATAAGTCGCTAATGCGGATCGCTTATGATAGAAGATAAAAGCTAGTTGCAGGCCTAAAAGCTAATGGAAATAAGCTCCTAAGACTGAAATAATGCACCTCAGATGTTCCTAGATGCAAAGTGAACAAACTGAACTATTCTTACACTGACTAAACTGCTTATTCAAACTAGAATGCAAGCTGTTAAAACTATTGAAATGGGCAGGACAGAAATCTCAGCAAAGCATTTTGCAAATCAGGCACTTAAGTAACTTAACTAAACCAGCAAAACAACATCAACTATCAAATGAACCATGCAGTAATCACTAAAAACCTCATTACACTAACTACTATACTAATCAACTCAAAAAAAATGACAGATGCAATAACTGATAAGACAGAAATGAGAGTGAAAGAAATTCAGTACTTACTTTGTAAACCAAAAAGTGCAATGAAGAAACCTTAGACCACCCTAAAACACTTTCATTGATCAAAATTTTACCAACAGAAATCACTCAAGACTCCTCTAATTTCTTACTTCCAAACACCCCTTTTTGATGAACCAATGACATTTAAAACATAACCTTCACTGAAAACTGCATTGAACAGATTTGAAATAGACCAAATGACATTAAAATCATCTAACTAACACATTGAAATCAGGATTTAAACTCAAAACTGCTTTGACTATTGATTTTGACTTTTGTTGACTTTTATGCAAAATGTTGAAATTAGACAAGTAAGGGCAGAGATAAGCTCACTTAAGCTTTCACAAGCTTAACTGAGCTTATTAAACAGTAAGTACAGCTTATTAAACAAACTTAAATGATTGTAATCTTAAAAGAAGCCAAATGAAAATAAGGAACTTTTGCATTAAAGTAAAATGAGTTTACAATTAAAATGAAAATTACATCGAATTTAATCTTGAAAACATAAACATGACAAGTAAAATAAGCAATGGTAACAATTCCTAAGACATGGAAATTGGACGAATTGCATCATGAATAAGGGTCCTTTATATAATGAGAGGAGAGGCTCTTCGAAGCATCTAGGCCCTTTAATCTCGCCATAGGTTCATTCTCTTGTCATCATCTCTATTCTCACCATAGGATTGAATTGGTGATGTGTTCCCACCAATGGAATTGCTCCAATCTTCCACGTTGGCGCCTTCCGATAAGTCACCGTGAAAGATCCTTAGTACTATGTTAGGTGTTTGGGATTGGTAATTGGTTAAAATGGGTAACCGGGTATGTTTGGGAGGAAGGAAGATGGGTGAAAGAGGCGGGTGTTTGGTATTGTTTAATATTATTTGACTTGGGGTTGGGTTTGTTGACCGGTAATAATAAGGATACGGGTTGGGGTTTTAATATATAGGGTTGAGTTAATTATTAAAAGGGGCGGGTTTGTTTAATGGACCTGGTGGTTTGTTTTGTGGATTGTTGGGCCGAGTATATGGTTTAGGATTGGACTTGGGATTTATATTAGACTAGGATAATTAATGTTGATCCATTAGCAACCATAGGGACCAATAATGTAAATGCTGAAATTCCAGGGACCAAACATGTAGATCTGAAATTATCTTCCAAGGACTGATCTTGTCAATCTTCAAATAAACCAAGGCCAAATTGCACTTTCTCGAATCTTCAATGGCCATTTCTTCCGGCTCACTTAAGCTCTCTTGATCTCGTGCTCAAGGATTTACGCTCTTCCGATTTGGTTCCTTTTGATAATGAAAAGGTGTTTTACATAACCATACCGCACAAGCACAAACTCAAGAAACCACAAATATTAGCAATAAACGGCTCTTTCTTGGTTATTTTGGGTCTATTTTGACAATGAAAAGGTATGTGTTTTAGCACATACCACACCGCTTGAGCTTCCACAACCATAAACCGAATCTCAAACACTTTCATGTATTTGGATCCCTTTGCTATCCGAATAATGATCGTAATGATTTTGAAAGCTCAAAGCCAAAGTCGACATTCGAGTCTTCTATTGGATATTATGAGAATTCTAAAGGTTACCGGATCCGAATCGTTGCAAAACAAAGTTATAGAAACGATTCATGCTCATTTTGATGAACTTACGGAGATGGCTTCGAGCATAATGCTTGGAACCCGTCACAACCGCTTAAACTTTCTCAAACCCCATCATCACCGAACAATGCCCCCAGCCCTCACAACAAATGGAAAGGTTATTTGCTCCTCTGCTCATGATTTATATTGATGAACGTGTCTGTGTGTATCCATCTGCTCACCGTCAACCCGATAATACTTATACCGATACACTGCTACAACAACTATCACAAGAAGCACCACCGCTGACTCCACCACAACAGCTTGAACAAACCGCTCCAACAATGATGAACCAAATTGATGATATTCTTAATAAAGTACCCCACTGCGGATTTTGATCCAAATGCTTTAACCCGCTTATAATGAGATCGCTGCACTGTATGTCGCGAATCATCAACAAACCATTTGAATCCTTAAATCGCACAATGTATACCAACATCAACCTCTACACATAGATGGACAAAAGACCATCCTCCGAAAATATTATTGGCAACCCGAATCAACCAAATGTTACGAGACAACGCCTTCACACGATGGTGAACATTGCATTTATGCACTCACCGCACCGCTAACTGAGCCTAAAACATTAAAGACGCAATGACAAAAGACAACCGGATTGAATCCATGCAAGAAGAACTCAACCAATTCAAACGCCTTGAAGTATGGAATCTGTTGAAAGACCAACAGGGTCTACGCCATTGGTCTCAAATGGATTTGGAAAAACAAATTGATGTCAAGGAACGAATCAAACAACTCACGCCTAGTTGCTAATGGTTATCATCGTGAAGAGGAATAGACTTTGAAGAATCTTTTTCTCGCTGCTCGCCTTGAGGTCGTTCGATATTTCGCTCATGCTCATATGAATATGACGGTCTTTCGATGGATGTCAAACTGCGCTTCTCAACGGACAACCGAAAGAAACGGTTTATGTCACCAACCGTATGATTCGTTGATCCCAGTTCCCAACCATGTCTACAAACCGAACAAAGCTCTTTATGGTCTCAAACAAGCTCCCTGCATGGTACGATAAGCTATCATCTTTTCTCATTGCTAATAATTTCACCAAAGGTTCGGTTGACCCTACTCTTTTATACAATATCACGGGCACATATCTTAATTGTTCAAATTTACGAGATGACATCATTTTGGGTCTACACATAAAAAGTACTCAATCGCTTTTGCAAAACTAATGAAGAAAAAATTTGAAATGTCCATGATGGGTGAACTTACGCTCTTTCTAGGACTCGCAAGTTCATCAATCACCCCGTGGTATTTTTTTGAGTCACCCAAATATGCCCTTGAATTGTTAAACAAATTTGAATGAAAACCGTGACACTTATGCCACACCAATGACTCATACCAAGAAGCTAGACGATTTACATGGGAAATTAGTGGACCCTACCAACATCAAGTATTATTGGGTCTCTCATGTATCTAATACAGCCGACCGACATTGTCTTTGCCGCTTATCTCGCCTGCTATCAGCCAAGACCAATCAAACCCACCTCTCGAGGCTAAAAGAATCATCCGATACATCAAGGAACCATTAACTTGGGATCCGTATCCAAGGATTCGGTTTTGAACTAATCGCTTCGATGCCGATCACGCAGATGTTTAGATTCACGAAAAGTACTTCAGAGCACTACAATTTCTTGGTGATAAACTCGTGTCCCGCAATCGCAAGGTGATTGTACATCACCGCATCAACCAAGGTAATATGTAGCCATGTCGGCTTGTTGTGCTCAAGTCATCTCAGATGAGAACACAACTCAAAGACTATGGTTACGATTTGATGTAATCTCGATGTATCGCGACAATCGGAGTGACATGCGATCTCGCAACCCGGCTCAAGACTAAATCAAAGCACATCGATCTTCGCTATCATTTCATCAAGGATCATGTGGAATGTGGCACAATTGAATTATACTGTGGCTGAATACCACCAAGGCGATCTACTCACCAAAGCCTTGCCTCCCGCTAGGTTTAATGAGTTGGTCCACCGACTGGTATGAGGTGTTTGACTCAAGAGAACTAGATGACCTCTTAAACAGCCTTAAAAACCCGTCAAACACCAAAATCTCTTTAATAAATATTTTCAAAACAAAATACAAAAATATAAAATCGATAAAACAACAAAAATATTCTTCTATCTATTTTTCTTTCAACATGGCAAGTATATTTTTCCACAACACTATAATCTTTCAAAATTCAAGATTTTTCCGATCAAGTGTCGAGGGGAGAAAATTAATAATTAACTGCTTCAAAACATCCGTGTACTTGCATGTTATCCTATAATCGGTTGTTTTTAAAAATGGTGGTCACATTTTTCGTTCAATGACACCTCGACTAAAATTTATAACCTTTCATTATTTTCTTAAGTCAAGGGGAGTCGTCATGTTTCTTTTCTTAAAATCTTTATTTGGTAACCAAATGGAAGTTAAATGGCTTTGGATGAAAAAGGAAAAGTGGAGGGACCAAAATCACAAAAGGTTAAAGTCATTTTAATAAAACTACTCCACCTAACATTATCACTTCACATTTGTTACACAAACCAAACTCATCCTACGCTTAAAATCGTTCTAACAAATAAGTGTTTCAGATCTTCAATTTGTAAGTGTTTTTATGTTTGTAACAAGATTATAAACAATGGTTTTGATTTGTTTTAAAACCAACGGTTAGAGTTTAACCTATGGACGATTTTGTGTTCTACTCAGATATGTATGAACACATAATCTTGTTTATGTGTTCGTGGTTAAAAGATTGTGTCAAAACGCTTCTAAAACATCAATGATATCATTTTAATCCTCAAACCTTATCCGTAAACACGAATTGGTTGATTCTCGAAATCTAGGGTTTATGCTGGATTGGGCGCTTAATTGTGAATGTTTTTGGTCTAAAAGATTGTTGCGACGTTGATATAATGATGAATTGATGACATCCTCGCCTTAAAACAACCCGTAAACACTAATTGATTGAAAATTAGAGATTAGGGTTTAATGTTCTTCGCTGGGTATTTTTGATTCATTGAAAGTTTGGTGTTAAAACTTGGTTATTACACTCATGACATATAATAACCATCGTAATAACTTTGGTGTAAATCCTATGGCTAAAATTTTATGCGTAATCCGTGAACTATTAGGGTTTTGGCTTACGCGTAAGGTTTTCACGCCTAACTGCTTAATTGAGTGATTGTGATGTTATGATGATTTTTTTCAGCTTGCAACGCATAAAACTCATAATCAAGGTCATTGAAACTCACGCACAAGGATCACCCACGCAGAAAGTTGCGCGTAAGAGAAATCTTACGCGAAGGTTCTACAAAGGACCACGCAGATCCCGTGAAGGATATGCGTAAAAAGGACCTCACGCATAAGGTCTACTTCACGAGTAAGCCTTACGCTGTAAGGTTTTATATACGCCACGCCGTAAGCTTTACGCATAAGGTCCCTTTTCCCACGCTGCAACATTTCACGCTGTAAGTAAGGATCCCACGAATAAGCTTCATGCTCACGCCGTATACTTCTCCCGCTTACGCATAAGCTACTATTTCTATGCCTGCCGCTGATCAAACCTTCATTATGAATTGTTACGCTGCAAACTTGTAAATAAATAAATCATAACGTCACGAAACCAATAATGTCACTAATAAACTTAAACGCTTAATATGTTGTGTTAAATAAGTGATAACATAAACTTTAAAACTTAAAGTTAACTAACTCACTAAACTTATCCCAACGCCATTAAGACTATTAGACAAACAAGTGACTTTGGACTCAGAATAATCATTGACATTGTACATTCAATAATTAGACAATAAAACCTTCGTTGACTAACATTATGTCTTTCGATATGTTGGTTCTTTGGCTAATGTTATTTTAGATCAAGACATGGTCGCTCAAATGAATGTGGATGCACCAGATGTTCTCACAATTGCAGATATCTTCCCTAATGGCTTTCCAAGAAAGATTGAAAGAACAACCTTCGGGTTGACTTTGAAACCCTCACCGCCGTAATCTTCCTGCTTAATTGATGGATATTCTCAAGAATCATCCCTACCGTAACATGTTCTCACATTTCGCTACAAGATCGAGATCTACATGCAACAGCCTCCGAATTTAATGCAAAGGATCAAAGGTCAAAGTGCAGTGACAATGACGCTCAATCACAAACAAGTCACCATCACATACAGACTTTACGGGCGTTCTTCTCATCCCCGACATCGAGCCAACCGACTTCTATGCCACACCACCAAGAGACAAGCTTGCAATTCTTGATTGATATTGGCTATGATGAAGCTTCGTGAATTATCACTAAGCATTCTCATGTGGAGCTTAAGAACATTCTCAACCGTGGAGAACTCTACATCATCATTACCAACTGCTCTCGGTCGTGATAGCGGCCATGAGCATCCCAAGCTCATAGAACCGCAAATTTTGGTCATTAATCAACATGAAGCACATCGAGCTCAAGCTCGATATGGGATGACATGATGTCATTTCTCAAAAGCTTGGCTCAAAGATTCCCTATGTCGATACACTAAATCGTTGATCCGTAGAGCACTTGACTTCATCCCGATATTCCCAAGAGGCTCAATGACCCCGACAATCACGACATGTTGATCGAACCTATTTTAACTGCCGTAATCAAGGAATCGTCAACAAAGAAACAGGTGTCAGACACCGATCTCCTTCTCTCGATGAACTCAAAAATTTACACTTACAAATAATATATGGTAGCCGTGAAGAGAACAAAGTTGGGTTTCTTGATGAAAACCTTCCGGGACACCCACACGGAGAACCGTAAGAGGCAGCAGTGGAGGTCGCAAGCACTAAGACTCGAGGAAGTTCCCAAGAGGAATCCTCCTCATAAAAAGACTGACCTTCTAAGGAAGTCGGTCCTATTCCCACAAGGACTAAAGCTCAAGATACACAATCGACCAAGAGGTCTTCTACTCAATCAAGAATCAAGCACCTCCTTCAAGAGCAAACCTCCCACCACCGCCAGCTATAAG
Organism: Chrysanthemum lavandulifolium; assembly: GCA_022545495.1. Classification (NCBI taxonomy): domain Eukaryota; kingdom Viridiplantae; phylum Streptophyta; class Magnoliopsida; order Asterales; family Asteraceae; genus Chrysanthemum; species Chrysanthemum lavandulifolium. The sequence continues at coordinate 21,544,220 of CM040243.1, forward strand.
CAAAGGAAGACTCCAGATTGTGCCTTATGAAGAGGATAGCTGTAAGAAGAGCAACCGGATACATCCTACAGAAGAAGTTTAAAATTGTTAGACACCGCAGAAAGCTAAAGAATTTGAACAAGATCAAATGCGGCTCCTGAGGGTCGAGTGGTGGTGTCCACCTTCACCGATCCCGATGCGTTAATCGACCCGACAGGAACTGTGCCACCACTCTTGTGCAACAAAGAAAAGCTTGTGGAGGACTCTCACCGATTATAACATCGAGGAACCGTAAAAGGATAAGTCCGAGAAAGAAAAGATCGATGAAGAGGCCCGAGCTCGACGGAAGTAAAAGCTACATCCGAAAAGATAACGTAAGAGAATTATGATGATTATCTTCTCAATAGTCCAATCTGCTCCAAGGAGGATACTTCGCACTCAAAAGGACCCCGAGCCTCCTCATGTCTCCTCATCATCGATTCTTCATCTCATTCTTCACCACCACCATCTAAAAGATCAACCAAATCAACATCCAAATCAAAGAAGAAGCCAACTCGATCTTGGATTTCTATACTCATAAAAGAATTATGAATGTGTCAAACAAGTCGAAAGAAAGACATGCTCTACAGAAGATGAATTTCTACCGATCGACATGATCTTCATGATGAGAATGACAAGATGAAAGTTGAAAGGAGTATGTACGTAAGCTCATGAAAGATGATCTCAAGGGAAAATGGATGAAATGATCAAAGGGTATACTCACGGCCCTTCTTGACGCCGCTCCTAAACCGACAAAGGAGATGTATACCGCATAACTTTATCCAATCTCTTACATCCGCCAAGCAAACCATGAAATCAACTCCAATGAATGTGAACATCAATCCAGCTTGAACCCACGCCTTTTCGATGATGAATTAGTGAACCGCTAGTAGCTCAATGTCTAAACGCCCGCAACGCTTGCCTCCCACTAAGCTAAATTTTGAAGCATTGCCGAATACCAACTCGTGTCAAGATACGAGAAGAAGTCGTAAGGCCTAAACGCTCAAGAGACGATGAAGACAAGGATCGATAAGAATGACGAGCATAAACGCCAAAGAAGTCTCGTGAATCATCTTCTATGCAACCTCCACCCAAACGGACTCCAACACAACAAAGGTCTCTTCCTCGTTTTCATCGAAAACCTCAGATTCTTTCTCGAGTTACCACCCGAGACTCGAAAACCGTGATCACTTTGAGTATACGGGTGGTGACGATGAAGAATTCCACAAGCCCCAACAACAACCCGCCTCCCGACAAAGTACGTAAACCGTAATCCTCATCTAGGCCTAAGAAAAGAAGAAGAAGCGCCCAAGGTCGACGCCAGATCATGGCTAGATGAAGATAACATCAAGAATTTGAATGGTTTTCACACTTGTTAACTCCACCCCTATCCAAATCAAGGTCAAAATCTGTAGACGGTAATACATTGGAGCATGCTAAGATACCGCAAGAAAATTCCGAGTAAAGAAGATGACGAAACTGAGTCGAGGCTAATCAAGAATGAAGCTTTTCAACTGTTAAAGATAGCTCGAAAGTGCCATCGAGGTCTAATATCACCTTGAAAACATTGCTCGAGCTATGTCTAACAACATGGATTGGCTCAACCTGTAGCAAACATCGATTTCACCAAACGGGACAACCCTCCATATTACACCGATCGTCTAAACCTCTACCAACAACCACAACCAGATGAGCCTAGGATTCCATTCCGATATTTCTTCAACAAAGACTTGGAATTCCTTCTACACGGCAGTTGATGATTCAAGGAAATATGCTACATCTCCGACACTTCCGCTCCTTGCACCATATACTCAAACCGCATAGCTATCGAGGAAAGGGCTACTAACATGTTTTCTAACAATATGGAATTGTATGACCGTGATGCAATGTATGGATTCACCATTGGCCTAACGCCACGAATCTACTACAAAAGTCGCCAAGTTCTAAGTCTCAAAATGAAGTGTTCAAGATTAAAGGAATCGTTGTCGTTAAACATGTTGATCTTTCGCCTAAATTGACTACACTTTTCTCAAGAATATCATGGTCAAAAGACAAGACGAAAGAGATTATGCATTCAAGGAAGCGGACTTTCGTAGTTTGTCTCAACGACATTGAAGATCCAGATTCGCCAAAGCACAGGACGCACGGGACAATTCTCGATCAAGTACAACGTGAATACATCAAGTCCTTGCTAATATTCATCAAGCATAGTCATACAGAACGTAGAAGATCTTCATTGCAGCTGAATCATATCGCACTGTGTCAACTTCACTCCACCGCAGCCAGATCTTCCGACATCAACCAGTTCCACAATACATACTGCGCAAGAAACCATTCGGCATCGCTTATCACAGTTGAACTTCAACGAAATTGCTTGATGGCGTGTAGAGATCTTCACAAGTTTGGGGATCACACTTTGAAGAAGGTTTGGGACGGATTAGCTTATCGGTTGAAGGCGATATATAAAGGCATAGGGTCTCAAAAGCGATGGAACCTCGTGATGTATGGATGTGCGAGGATCATCAAAATGATTGATGAAAGGTTGTATCGAAGGGATCGCCTGTAACATTGAAAGCTTTGTGGTGGTCCACCCAGATTAACATCACCGCTATCAACGCCTGCTCGCACTCCTCGCAACATCACTCGACTTCCCGGTACCCTTGAACCGCTTCTATTTCATAATATTTTGATGTATGATTTATTATCACAATGGCTTGTGCACACATAACAAAAGGTACAACCCGTTTTGTCAAGAAAGGACCGTGGTACGCCTGCCACAATCCTTATAAAAAGAGCTAAAGCTTCTTACTTTTGAGTAAAACCTATCAAACCTTTCATTTTTCAAGGTTTTGCCAAAAGAACAAGTACTTTCCCGTATGATTTTCAAAACCTCAACCGCTTATATCACTTATCGAGGGGAGTATTTGAATTAAAACTTTGTTCACAAATTATTCACAAAGGGTCATCTTCCCGCAACACTTAAATGGTCATATTTATTTCAACGCTTCAAAAATAACATTTTATATGCCATTTTGAGGTGGAGAAAATTATGTGATAAGAAATATGTTGTGTAAATGCAAATGAATCTTTGTGCTATAGACTTAACCAACGAATTGACGATACTTAATCGTTAGTAACTCGAAAAGACTTGTCCAGACGGGTAATAATTTCAAGCTAGTTCGCTAGTAATGTAAACGTGTCTCGCAAAGGACTTATCCGAGTAGAAAGTACCATTCGAGAAACTCTTGGTAGACATGAACTCGACGGTTTGACAACCTTCGAGGTTTGTCTACACCTTCAAGGTAGTTATTAGAGCTAGTTGTCACCTAAAAGTCGACAATGTAACTCTTTAACTATGTAACGAACCGTGTCTCATGGGGATTGTCTATCTTGAGTCGATCAATTCATAAAGTGCGCGCTTTCCTCACACCGTGCAGATTTCCATAAACCTCTTAAGCACATGTGAGGGGAGTATTTTTGAAAATCTAAAACTCTTGAAGTGTTCAAACATGTTTTCATTCACAAACACTTTGAGAGATTTTCTTGAAAATTGGTTTTATGGCAACATAGGTTAGTCATGGAGTTATAAGGTGACTAAGGTTAGGAATAACATTCTATGATCCGCCAGAGTCGGAGGGATCTACCCAAGGACATCACAAATAGTTAGTAGTTGAAGTCCTTAGGTACGATTATAAAAGGAGAAATGAGAATCGGAGAAAGAAGGAGTTGAAGAATTAAAAGAAATGCAAAGAAAAGGGTGAAAAGAAATAGCCTCCTAATTTTTCAACTTAGGGCGTATACCGGGTTCAATTCATATGCTACGGGTTGTCACTTAGTGACGCCTTGTATTGAAGATTAAAAGTCGCCATGGACCCAAAGTGACACATGCACTAAACCTTCTTAGCCACTCAAACTTCTCTCAATGTGCTTGTTTCATTCTCACAGTGGAACCCCACGTAAACTATTGGCTTTCTTAGAGATCACCGGTATTGAA
>CM040243.1:21548331-21571899 GCA_022545495.1 Chrysanthemum lavandulifolium
AATCGACTTGTCGATGTATGTGGCTCATCTACTTGTAGGTGAAAGCCATAGTTAATGTATGCATTTATTTACGCCTAGAATTGTTTATTAGCGTTTATCGAAATAATTATGCATGTGGCTAATTGTTTTACATATGTTAAATTGTTTAGTTATATGTTTATATTATTTGAGTTTGTTTAATTTTTATTAAAGAGCTTTTTTGTTTATATATTGTATGACATGTTAGTAAGCAAAAGGGTTTTTATGAATAGAAAATTAAATGGACTAAATAATGGCGAAATTGATTTGTTTTCTAAGTATTAATTCTTGAACTTTTAATCGATTGATGCGATTGTACTAAATGGTTAGAACGGCTTACCCACTAGAACAAACTATAAAGGGTTACAAGAAGTGCGCAATCGCCGAAAGGATGTCTAAGGTTATGCTTTTGCGCTTACGGTCCTCTCGCCTCTGTGAGTTCGATTGGAGCTACCTAGTATAACCATTCTATGTACGAAGCATCTTAGTGGAAAGTTGTAAGTTTCTCAACGATCGATTAAAACTTTGTAGAATTTAATCTTAGCAATTAAAATATTATGTAAGTTTTTGGAAATTTTATGCTATAAAGTTGTATGCATGCTTCTTTATACATAAGTTTTGATTACACGTCAAAATTGTACCCTTTAAATTTAAGTTTATGCCATCTAATGATATGAAACACTTGGAGTTGTAATTTAGTTATGTGAGACCTTGAGCTAGATTACGATAACAAGGTGAATCTTTATGTTGTGTGAGACCTCGACAATAATTTGCGCTTCTAAATTAGACAACTTAATTAAGTTAGTTAGTGAGACCTATAACTTAAGGCATAAGATGGGATAAAACATGTTTACGTTTTGCATTAATTGTTTTGGCAAAATTGTAAATCCCATAAATTTTTGGAATTGAAAACTTGTTTGTCAATTATTGTTTTTCAACAATTACCTATTATATACTTTCACCACTAGCAGATCAACTGATGTGGTGGAACTATGATAATGAGGATCCAAAATTCATTGAAAATTCTATGGTTAATATGAATATTGACCAAAGGGTATTTTATTTTCTTGAATGTTTATTTATCGAAAGTACTAACTTTTGAACTTTTATTTTACTCAGAAATGGCTCAAGTGAATCTCTCGCACTAGCCTCGTCGTTCAAATCTATGTTTAATCGAGAGAAATTGACCGGTAGCGCCGAATTTCAATGATTGCTATCGACAACTCATAATTGTCTTGAGGGTTGCCAAAAGACTAGATTATTTGACTACGCCTTGTCCTCCTGAACTGCGGTGATGCTATCTTTGAAGCACGAGCCGCATGGCAAATGCAGTATGATAGGTATAATGAGGTCGCCTGCATTATGCTTGGGAGTATGGCTCCAAACTTGCAAAAACAGTTTGAGAATTACTTCCTCACCTCATGCTCATTGAATTGCAAAGGTTGTTTGAAAAGCCCATGATCAGAGTCAGATGATCCGATAGATGCCCTACACGGTTGCAAGCAAGGAGAAGGGAAACCCGTGAGCGCCAACGCCACGGAAATGATGAGTTACATGGACCACTCGGGAGACTCAATTACGTCTACCCTAGTGACATACAAATTGTCCTGATCAACAGATCCCTTAACAAGGAGTTTGATGGTTTCGTGCGCAAGTATAATATGCATTGCACGGGGAAGACACTTAGTGAGGTACATGCAATGCTCATTGACTACGAGAAAGGTTTGCCCAAGAAGGCTCCTACACCTACGGTTCTAACCATCCAAAAGGGTAGGATTTTTAAGCCTAATAAGCCGCTAGCAAACAAGAAAGGGAAAGGAAAGGGTAAAGTTGATAAGGGAAAACAAGTTATGACTTATCAACAAGAACCCAAGAAGAACCCTCCCAAAAGTGTGAGAATCCTAAGAAGGATCGAGCTTGTCATCACCGCACCGAGGTAGGACATCGGAAGAGGAATTGTCCGTTCTACCTTGATGAGTTGCGTACTAAGAGGTATAAAATACTTGTACTGTGGCTAGTACTTGGTACTCTTTGATGATAGAATTATTTGCTTTTCCTCATAAAATAAATTCACGGGTATATGATCTTTGGATGTGGTATTCACATTTGTAATACATTGTAGGGACTTAGAGGTGCAAGGAAGCTTGCCTATGGACAACAATACCTGCGTGGGTAATGGAGCACATGCGATCGTTGAAGCTATAGGCACGTTTGATTTAGTTTTACCTTTGGGTTTAGTCTTGTCTTTGAGCGATTGTCATTACGCACCTTCTATTGTTAGGGGTGTCGTTTACATTTCCTTGTTAAAAGATATTGGTTTTATTCATACATTTCTCGATTATCGAATTTCGGTTTCTTTAAATGGTGTTTTTACTTTAATGTTATTCCAAGAAATGGTGTGTTTGAAATTGATTTGCATGATAATGTGATTGATAAAATAATTACATCTTTAGCATCAATAATAAAAGAATCAAAAGTGATTTGGATTCTTCATTTCTTTGGCATTGTAGACTTGCTCACATAGGCAAGAAACGCATGCAAAAGTCGCAACACGACGGGCTTTGCAAGACATCAATGATGAATCATTTGATAAATGCGAATCTTGCATATCCGGGAAGATGACCAAGAAACCTTTACAAATAGTTTAGAAAGGGCTTCGATCTTCTTGGTGTGATACATCTTGGCGTATGTGGACCACTAAGACATGTGTCAAGGAAGGGTGCTAGCTACTTCTTAACCTTTATCGATGATTTCGATCGTTATGGTTATGTTTATTTACTTAAACATAAACATGAAATCTTTAAAACATTTAAGGTTTTCAAGCGTGAAGTAGAAATACAACTAGGAAGAAGATTAAAGCTCTTCGATCCGATAGAGGTGGTGAATATTTAAGCCAAGAGTTTAAAGATTATCTTGCTGAGTGTGGAATTGTTCAGCAACTCACATCTCCCTATACTCCACAACAAAATGGTGTATCTGAGAGAAAAAATCGTACATTGTTAGACATGGTGCGATCAATGTTTAATCTTACAACTCTTCCCTTATCCTTTTGGGATTATGCTTTAGAAATTGTTGTTCGCATATTGAATATGGTTCCAACTAAGAAGGTTGAAAAGACTCCTTATGAAGTGTGGTATGGGAAAGCTCCCAAATTGTCTTACTTAAAGGTCTGGGGTTGTGAGGCGTTTGTTAAACGTGACTCACCGATAAGCTACAACAAAGATCTATTAAGTGTATCTTCATAGGATACCCAAAGGAAACTATGGGTTACTACTTTTACTTTCCATCCGAAAACAAAGTAATTGTTGCTAGGTATGGAGACTTCCTTGAAAGGGATCTCATATCTCATGAATTCGATGGGAGAGTTTATGATCCGGAATATGATCGAAGATACAACACCTTACGAAAACACTAGACAACCTCAAATAGAACACGAAAGTCCGAGTGTTCCACACGAAGTTGAAGTGGTTCCCATTCGTGATCTGCAAGGACTACGCGTGCACCGAGCGCCTATGTCTTAACGTAGAAGGCGAGGAAAATATGTTAGGGGATCTTGGTGAACACGCTAACTATAAGGTCGCCATGATGAGTCCCGAAAGGATAAATGGCAAGTTGCAATGAATGGGAAATGCAATCCATGAGAGATAACGAAGTCGGATAGAGGTTGACTTACCTCCAAATGCTAAAGTAGTTGAAAGTAAGTGGCTCTATAAGATTAAGACTGACATGGATGGCAATGTACACACCTATAAAGCTCGTCTTGTAGCTCAAGGGTTTACTCAAACTTTTGGGATAGACTACGAGGAGAATTTTCTCCTGTAGCAGACATTAGAGCTATTAGGATTCTTATAGCCATAGCTGCGTACTATGACTATGAGTTATGGCAAATGGATGTCAAAAATGCCTTCTTAAACAGTCGCCTAGATGAGGACATCTATATGGCGCAGCCTGAAGGGTTTGTGAATCCAAAATTTCCAAAGCGTATATGCAAACTGCAAAGATCCATTTATGGGTTGAAGCAAGCATCAAGGCAATGGAACAAGAAGTTTGATGAAAAAAATCAAGAAATTTGGTTTCACTCAAAATCTTGATGAGCCATGTGTATATCACAAAGCTAGTGGGAGTAATGTTATTTTCCTTATCTTATATGTCGATGACATATTGATCATGGGAAAAGACATTCCAAATTTGCAAGATGTAAAGTCTTATCTTGGAAAGTGCTTTTCTATGAAGGATTTAGGGGAAGCAACATTTATTCTGGGAATCAAGATCTACCGAGATAGATCAAGGCGGTTGATTGGACTTAGTCAAACTACTTACATTGATAAAGTATTGAAGAGATTCAATATGTCAGATTCCAAGAAGGGATATTTTCCGATGCAAGTTGAACATGGCTTAAGTAGTGAACTATGTGTCAACACTGAAGAGTGGCACACATGAGAAAAGTTCCTTATGCTTGGTAGGATCTATCATGTATGCCGTGAGATGTACAAGGTTCGATGTGGCGTTTGCACGTAATATCACCGATCGATATCAGCGAAATCCGGTGTGAAACATCGGCAGTCGTTAAGAACATTCTTAAGTATCTAAGGGCTACTAAAGAAATGTTTCTAGTGTATGGTGGGAATCCGATGCGTAACTTGATGTTACGGGGTTTTGCGATGCGTCTTTCCAAACCGATAAAGATGATAAGAAGTCTCAAACGGATACGTCTTTGTCATTAATGGAGGAGCAATTGGTGGAAGAGCAAGAAGCGGAATAACGACTGCGATGTCTATTACTGAAGTGAGTACATAGTCGCCTTAAGTGCGATGGAAGTCGTTTGATTAGGAAATTCATTTCGGGACTCGAGTAATGCCTCAATCGAATTACCTTTAAATGTGTATTGTGACAACTCTGCGCAATAACATTTGCCAATGAGCCCGAGTCATGAAGGCGTCAGGCATTTTCCTCGACGATATCACTATGTTCGAGAACAAGTCGAAATAGGTGAAATCAATCTACTAAAAGTTCATACAGATGATAATCTAGCCTTTGCCAAAGGAAAAACTTACTGACCATGCTGATGGGATAGGACTTCATTTAGCTAGTAGTTTCATGCAGACATGTGATTAGTATTTGGATAAAGGATGTTATGAACAAATATTATTTTAATGAAATAAAATAATTGGTTTATGTTTATTTTTCATTTTCTTAATATTATATCCTATATTTGCATGTTTAATCGGTGAATAACTTATGTTATTCTAAATAGTCCGTTGTCGATCAATGATGTAGGAATGTCATTGAATTAAGACAAATTTGAGTTTTGTAGAATATACTTAAAGTATATTGATGCGTGGGACATACCAGATTCACATGATATTCAATGAATTGAATATAGGATGATCCCAACTTTACATGATGATACTTATGGATCTTTGTCATTAAGTAAGTCATGAAGTGTTTATCCTCAGACTTGAGATACCAGATAACTGTTATGAATGTAGTGCACTTATGTAAGATAGTTTAACGCTATCCGTAACTGGTAGTTATAAGGGCTATTTTCAGAAGTGTTACAAAGTTCATGAGTTATGTTTGTAGTCAAGAGAATTTGTTCCTTTGAATTTGTTTCAAAGCATAATACTATATTTGGGCCCCTCGTAGGATTGACAAGATGTTTGTATGGACATACCCAAGATCAATATGGAATACGTTCAGATGATTTCGTAATCTTGTTGAATCAGATATAACGAGAAACAAAATATTAACTTATGAAATGACTTGATCCATATTCATATTTAATGTAGTATTAGCAACAAAAGGATAAGTAAAAATGATGAATCATTAAATGGTTTTTCCAGGATACCATACTCGATTCAATCTGGGGGCATTGGCGTGTTAGGCTAGACTAAACCAATGTCATTACTATATTTAGTAATATCCAAGTGGGAGCTGAAAGGTTTTATGGATATTTTAAATATACGTATGACCGGATTCGAACTCGAGACTTCGGGATTGCACACATTACGTATGAGAATTGATGTTAAATAATTAATATATATAAAACGTTATTATTATTAATTATTTGTCAATACAACCTCATCCTTGATCGCAATAGAAGTTATGGAAGAAATGCGTTTCATACTCAACCTCATCCTTGATCGCATCAATACAATTACTCATCAAAACCTCCATCCATAACCTTATGCAAGCATGGAAGGAATCTCTACTACTATTTTTCACTTTTATATCTTTTGTCATTTTCAAGAACAAGTCTTGTTCTTATTTTACATGCTTGTAAGTGGCTTAACTACCACTACAATTTGTCGCTTTATTACAAGGCCTTGTTTACATACCTTGGCTCCTATCTTGTTTCTCGACAACCATAAGATCAATTAAGCATGTTACTAACTTTCTTTTGTAGATTTTTCTTCTCTTGACGCCCAAACTAGGGGAGCTACCGTCAAGGGGTAAATAGACTACTTTTTCCTCCAGGGTTAACTTTTGTTTCGACAAAAGGGAGAAAAGTAAAACTTAGGAGCTTTCAAAACTTACATCTATTCTTAAGTTTTACTCATCATAACATTATATTTTGTCATCAACAAAAGGGAGATTGTTAATACAAATAAACCGTAAAACGTTTATTAATATTTTGCGATCTCTTTGTGTTTTGTTGATAACATATATAATGTTGTCTTAAGTATAATTATAAGGATACATGTTATTTTTGTAAAGCATTTACATATAATCTTTTAAATACAAAATGTAGTAACAAAAGCTTTTGTTGTAATAGTTAATTAGGATGGGTAAAATCACAACCCATGGATCTTAACCCATACCCAAAGAGACTTGATACAATGTATACTTAGATACATTGAATCTAGATATAACCCATGGACCAACCCATGACCCATAACCAAAAACCCATGGGCAAAGAGGAGCGTTCCACGGATCCCTAGCTTTGTGCTAGCGGATCCCAAGTGGAAGGATCCGTGGGATCCGTGTGAGCAGTGAGGAAATTTGCCTATAAATGAGAGCCATTTCTTCATTCTAACTCACCCTCTTCTTACTAAATCTCTCATAAACTCTCATTCTCTTCTAACATATAGATCACTTGATCTAGAGAGTTGTTCTTCTTTTCAAGAACAAGTCTTGTTCTTATTTTTACATGCTTGTAAGTGGCTTAACTACCACTACAATTTGTCGCTTTATTACAAGGCCTTGTTTACATACCTTGGCTCCCTATCTTGTTTCTCGACAACCATAAGATCAATTAAGCATGTTACTAACTTTCTTTGTAGATTTTTCTTCTCTTGACGCCCAAACTAGGGGAGCTGCCGTCGAGGGAGTAAGTAGACTACTTTTCCTCCAAGGGTTAACTTTTGTTTCGACAAAAGGGGAGAAGAAGTAAAACTTAGGAGCTTTCAAAACTTACATCTATTCTTAAGTTTTACTCATCATAACATTATATTTTGTCATCAACAAAAGGGAGATTGTTAATACAAATAAACCGTAAAAACGTTTATTAATATTTTGCGATCTCTTTGTGTTTTGTTGATAACATATATAATGTTGTCTTAAGTATAATTATAAGGATACATGTTATTTTGGTAAAGCATTTACATATAATCTTTTAAATACAAAATGTAGTAACAAAAGCTTTGTTGTAATAGTTAATTAGGATGGGTAAAATCACAACCCATGGATCTTAACCCATACCCAAAGAGACTTGATACAATGTATACTTAGATACATTGAATCTAGATATAACCCATGGACCAACCCATGACCCATAACCAAAACCCATGGGCAAAGAGGCGTTCCACGGATCCCTAGCTTTGTGCTAGCGGATCCCAGTGGAAGGATCCGTGGGATCCGTGTGAACAGTGAGGAAATTTGCCTATAAATAGAGAGCCATTTCTTCATTCTAACTCACCCCTCTTCTTACTAAATCTCTCATAAACTCTCATTCTCTTCTAACATATAGATCACTTGATCTAGAGAGTTGTTCTTCTTTTCAAGAACAAGTCTTGTTCTTATTTTTACATGCTTGTAAGTGGCTTAACTACCACTACAATTTGTCGTTTTATTACAAGGCCTTGTTTACATACCTTGGCTCCCTATCTTGTTTCTCGACAACCATAAGATCAATTAAGCATGTTACTAACTTTCTTTTGTAGATTTTTCTTCTCTTGACGCCCCAAACTAGGGGAGCTGCCGTCGGGGGAGTAAGTAGACTACTTTTTCCTCCAAGGTTAACTTTTGTTTCGACAAAAGGGGAGAAGAAGTAAAACTTAGAGCTTTCAAAACTTACATCTATTCTTAAGTTTTACTCATCATAACATTATATTTTGTCATCAACAAAAGGGAGATTGTTAATACAAATAAACCGTAAAACGTTTATTAATATTTTGCGATCTCTTTGTGTTTTGTTGATAACATATATAATGTTGTCTTAAGTATAATTATAAGGATACATGTTATTTTGGTAAAGCATTTACATATAATCTTTTAAATACAAAATGTAGTAACAAAAGCTTTTGTTGTAATAGTTAATTAGGATGGGTAAAATCACAACCCATGGATCTTAACCCATACCAAAGAGACTTGATACAATGTATACTTAGATACATTGAATCTAGATATAACCCATGGACCAACCCATGACCCATAACCAAAACCCATGGGCAAAGAGGCGTTCCACGGATCCCTAGCTTTGTGCTAGCGGATCCCAAGTGGAAGGATCCGTGGGATCCGTGTGAACAGTGAGGAAATTTGCCTATAAATGAGAGCCATTTCTTCATTCTAACTCACCCTCTTCTTACTAAATCTCTCATAAACTCTCATTCTCTTCTAACATATAGATCACTTGATCTAGAGAGTTGTTCTTCTTTTCAAGAACAAGTCTTGTTCTTATTTTACATGCTTGTAAGTGGCTTAACTACACTTACAATTTGTCGTTTTATTACAAGGCCTTGTTTACATACCTTGGCTCCCTATCTTGTTTCTCGACAACCATAAGATCAATTAAGCATGTTACTAACTTTCTTTTGTAGATTTTTCTTCTCTTGGCCCCCAAACTAGGGGAGCTACCGTCGAGGGGAGTAAATAGACTACTTTTTCCTCCAAGGGTTAACTTTTGTTTCGACAAAAGGGAGAAGAAGTAAAACTTAGGAGCTTTCAAAACTTACATCTATTCTTAAGTTTTACTCATCATAACATTATATTTTGTCATCAACAAAAGGGGAGATTGTTAATACAAATAAACCGTAAAAACGTTTATTAATATTTTGCGATCTCTTTGTGTTTTGTTGATAACATATATAATGTTGTCTTAAGTATAATTATAAGGATACATGTTATTTTGTAAAGCATTTACATATAATCTTTAAATACAAAATGTAGTAACAAAAGCTTTTGTTGTAATAGTTAATTAGGATGGGTAAAAATCACAACCCATGGATCTTAACCCATACCCAAAGAGACTTGATACAATGTATACTTAGATACATTGAATCTAGATATAACCCATGGACCAACCCATGACCCATAACCAAAAACCCATGGGTAAAGAGGGCGTTCCACGGATCCCTAGCTTTGTGCTAGCCGGATCCCAGTGGAAGGGATCCGTGGGATCCGTGTGAACAGGTGAGGAAATTTGCCTATAAATGAGAGCCATTTCTTCATTCTAACTCACCCTCTTCTTACTAAATCTCTCATACACTCTTATTCTCTTCTAACATATAGATCACTTGATCTAGAGAGTTGTTCTTCTTTTCAAGAACAAGTCTTGTTCTTATTTTACATGCTTGTAAGTGGCTTAACTACCACTACAATTTGTCGTTTTATTACAAGGCCTTGTTTACATACCTTGGCTCCCTATCTTGTTTCTCGACAACCATAAGATCAATTAAGCATGTTACTAACTTTCTTTTGTAGATTTTTCTTCTCTTGGCCCCAAACTAGGGAGCTACCGTCGAGGGGAGTAAGTAGACTACTTTTTCCTCCAGGGTTAACTTTTGTTTCGACAAAAGGGGAGAAGAAGTAAAACTTAGGAGCTTTCAAAACTTACATCTATTCTTAAGTTTTACTCATCATAACATTATATTTTGTCATCAACAAAAAGGGGGATTTTGTTAATACAAATAAACCGTAAAAACGTTTATTAATATTTCGCGATCTCTTTGTGTTTTGTTGATAACATATATAATGTTGTCTTAAGTATAATTATAAGGATACATGTTATTTTTGTAAAGCATTTACATATAATCTTTTAAATACAAAAATGTAGTAACAAAAGCTTTTGTTGTAATAGTTAATTAGGATGGGTAAAATCACAACCCATGGATCTTAACCCATACCCAAAGAGACTTGATACAATGTATACTTAGATACATTGAATCTAGATATAACCCATGACCCATAACCAAAAACCCATGGGCAAAGAGGCGTTCCACGGATCCCTAGCTTTGTGCTAGCCGGATCCCAGTGGAAGGATCCGTGGGATCCGTGTGAACAGTGAGGAAATTTGCCTATAAATAGAGAGCCATTTCTTCATTCTAACTCACCCTCTTCTTACTAAATCTCTCATACACTCTCATTCTCTTCTAACATATAGATCACTTGATCTAGAGAGTTGTTCTTCTTTTCTTTCTATTTGTGATTCTCATATAGGTCCTTCTAAGGCGAGATCACGAGCATTCTACAAGTCATACAAGCAAGGGTCCTTGATTGATTTGTCACTCCGCAAGATTTACATGGCGAAGATATTGTATTTGATATTTCACATATTTGTTGTGTAATAGTTGTGTTGGTTTGGTCCACCGTGCTACGGACTCGGTATCTAGCTTTGCACAGGATAAAGTGTAAGCAACGTTGTGAAGGCTTCTCCGCCAAGTGAAGGAGTTTGTTGACATAGTGCTTGAACTCTCGAGTAGGTGACTCGGGGAGTGGAGTAGGGCAAGGAAGGTGTCCTTGTAGCGAACCACTATAAATCGGTTGTGTCATTTCTATCCCTTATCTTTGTTTATTTACTTACATTATCATTAGATCTATATCGCTCAACATCCATACGATTTCACATAATATCGAATCTAAAGTTTTGAAATCAACTTAAAATCGGCAAAACTATTCAACCCCCTTCTAGTTTTCCACAGACTCCTCAATTACGATCACCGCAACCGTCTAAATGTACCGCAAACAACAGATTAGCAATAAAACACACGAAAGTGTCTTTGATCACTACATTTGAATTGAGGTACACGCCCACGGTTCCCTCGCTGATCGATACAAATCTTGCTGTGATCGGTAGGATTCCTAAGAATCTCCTTGACAGGTTTCGCAATTGTTCTAGTGTTCTCAAACTGGAACGTCTCAAAGAAGACAACATGGAGTGAGTGAACCAAATAATTGAGATTCACCGATCGATGAAAATGATTTGAAAACAATCGCGTATTGCTTAGAAGAAAGATTTTGCAATCTGACGAAGGTTTTATGAGAAAGATCAATTTTCAATCAAAAATACTTTTTGTATTTGAAACGAGTACACATTCGACGTGCTAGTGAAAAGAAGAGATTCGCACATCGAACAGTTTTTCCAAAAGCATTTTTTCAATCAGAGATACTTTTTGAATTTGAAAACATGAATACACATTCGATGTGTAGCCACCTGAAAAATTTCGCTATTTTAAATCTTCGTATTTATGAACTAGACTGCTTATCAAAATTGATTTGATCTAAGTTAAGCATTTTAGCATGTGCATTTCGTTTCTTGCATAAAATTTATGCCTGTCCGAGTAGTCTTATTTAATTATGCCTAATATTTACTGATTTCTAAATCAGTCTCACAAGAAAACTTTCTTGTCTTACGAGTCCGCAAGCGTACCAATTTAATAAAAGAAAACGTAAAAAGGAATTAACGAGATCAAAAGTCATAGAATCATACCAGTTTAATTAAAACGTGGTGAAAAATATAAGTAATATAACTTCTCCGTTTAAAGTTATACGTTTACGAGTTAACAACGGAGTACAAAATACATCTAATATCAAAATAATACACAAACTAACAAATACTAATACCTTTTTACAAAATAAATACTAATTACAAATTAAAATAAATAAATAAATGAATAAATAAACCTATCCCCTAACCCCACCATACCCACGACCCTTCCCCTTTTCTTATCTTCTCCTGCTTCTGTCTTCCTCTGAAACCAATGCCCCCACCTGCAAAACCCTCCATATTCGCCTCCCTCCTCCTTCATCTTCTTCTTTTAGCAAAGCTCCAACTACATCTCCTCACCTCCAAAAGTCTCACTACCCCTTTCGAATAAGGCTTGGCTGACACTCTCAAGATGTTAAGCCAGAAAAACGCTCCCTTGTAAATTGGAAAACAAGTCGACAAGAACAAAAGGTCCCCTCTATCTCTTGTCTATATGTCGCGGCTGAGGACAAAATCAGAAGAACCACGTGAAGGCTTGGTATCATTACCCAAAGAAGACTTTTAAGCTATCCCCACCTTCGATTGGTCCAAGAGAGGACTTCCTCATCTACACCTATATGAAGGCCACCAAGGACCTGGGTTTCACACACTTTTCACTCACTCACATCACCAAAAGACTTGGATTGGAAATTGGAGTGCTCGGCTAATCTTTTGCGTGAAGGTTGTGTGAATCCTCAAGAAAAAACCGTCAAGTCTAAACAGACTTAAAACAAATTTTAAACACAAATGCAATTTAAGATCGAGGAATATAGGAATTCCTCGGGTCGTTAAGTCCCACGGAGGATGAATTGGTGTATAAACACTTGATCGATGGTAGAATGATCACTAAGGATAGCAATCAACTGAAGGTTTTGGATGGAAAATTACCTAAAGAAAAGATCTACAAATTAAAGCGACTTAAATGCAAATTAAAAGAAATAAAAGATAAAATCTATTAAATAAACGCTATCACTATTTTTAAAGATCGATGAACGCTTATGATTTTATAAAACAAAATGACTTAAATAAACTATTTAAACTAAAACGTAAACTCAAAATATCTAAAAACGTTATTTAAAACTAAACGAGCGTTATTTATTTAAAATGGCGCCTGAGCGCAAGATAAAACGTAAAATTTATGAAATAAAAGGCCTACGAGTGTAAAACTAATTTTCTTACGTACTATATGACAAAAGAAAATTTTAGAAAAAGATTTATATTTTTAGATTATTATTTTATTTATTATGATTTAAACACTATAAAACACTAATTAAATGTTTAAAATACTAAAACTTATTAGAAAAATCTCAACTTTTACACGTAAAATACTTAATATTAATACGCACTTAATAAAAATAAGAAACTGAAAAGCTACTATGGATAAGCTAGAAATAAGCTAAAAAGCTCGAATAAGCTTAAATGATAAAACGATATAAAGGATTAGTTTTGTAAGAAAATAACGAGAAAGTCCCAAGGCGCAATGGTTATGTGTACCCCACTATCACCCATATAAGGGAGAGGTCTCAGGTTCGACCCCTGCCTCTCCCTTTTTTGCAAAACATTTTATTTTTGAAATTTTCTTTTTGCAACTTGTTAAGCACATGAAAATAAGCATATTTCTCAACTGTGACTTTTTATGAAAATGAGCCAATAAGCTGTTTGAGCTTGAAAAGCTTAACAGTTGGCTATAAAATGAAATAAGCACAAGATTATAGCCAAGTTGACTATGAGCTAATTAATAAGCTAAGAGTGAATGAAAATAAGTCGAGGAACCCAGAATAAGCTAAAATGACAATCGAGAAAGCATAATTACCAAGAAATAAGCACAAAATAAGCCAAAATAAGCACTAAGTTAATCGATTACACAATGAATCTGTGGATTACTAGGCAATTTCTAGCTTAAATTTAAGCACTTTAATAAGCTACAAATTGAAAATAAAACTTGAATTAACTAGCTAACCAACCGAGCTTTTCAAAAACTAATTTACAAGGATTAGCTTACACCAACAAGCTCTTGAGGAGCTTTTGAAAAATTGATGAACACCGAGTAATTGGTATACTTAGACTAAAAATGGATGAGAACTAGAATAAGCTAGCAATTTAACTAAATAAGTTGAAAATGGAAAACTAGGATTGGAACCTTTAGATGGCTAGGTAAGCTTCTCAAAAGCTAAGTTTCAAAAGCTAGTGACCACTAATAAGCTCTCTAAGAGCTTATGAACCAAGCCACCAAATCAGGCACGTGGCACTTTCTCGGTCAGGTGTCCAATATAAGCTAACAAATAAGCACTCTATAAGTCGAATACAACCGATCTAGTATTTTTCTATTTTCTTGAGCAACTAAAGTTTAATAACCTAGAAGATTATAAGTCGAATCTTAATAGTAAACACACAAAGAAATTCTAAGGTTTATTCAAAACCACCAGTGAAAATTTGACTTTCTATATTACACTAAGCAGCTTGACTTTTATGAGATTTGAATGATCCTAAATGATTGTTTATGTTATATTGTCGTATTAAGGCTAATTTAAGCTAGAGTACCTAATTATAAACAACTTTGATGAGATATGCAATGAAAACTCTTAACAGCTTAACTAATTTGGTGAGATTAATACTAATTTTGACTTTCAACTAAACTAGGACTATATTTTATGGTTGATCGAGCTAATAAGTGTCAATGTAACTTAGTACAACAACAAATAACAATAACACGTGCTTCTAGCACGCTTGACATGCGTAAACAAACACCCCTTACTATGACCATATGAAGCTTTTACCATCGGAATAAGCTTTTAGATCAAGCATTCTATTTAATATCTTAAATTAGCTAACTTAAGACAGACTTGAACTGGAATTGACACTATAATAACACTTGAACTAATAAATGCAAAATTTAAAGAAATGCCTTACAAAATGAGATCATGCATAGAACAAGGAACCAATGACTGAAATCACACCCTATGGCTTCCCAAGAAACTCTAGACCAGAATCAATCCAAACTTAGCTCTGCTTCAATATCTTGATCACCATTCCCATGATTTTTTATTTTTAACTAATTTTTCTTTATTTTTCTTGTTTTCTGTTTTGTTGAATAAAACTGGAATTTAAAGTCTTCTAAAAGCTTATAAGCTTTGTCAAGAGCTTATAGGAACTTAAGAAGCAAAACAACAATCGATAACAATATTTGCATAACTTGAGAATTTAAACATGGAAATTTGCATAAAATCAATTCGTATACAAGAACTCAAATTGAAACCGAAAAGAACTTTCATTAACCATAAAACATAATACAATTTGAAAATAAAATGAATTTAAAGGTTTACAACAGAAATTAAGAGTTTACACTACAAAATGGTCTAAAAATAGTCGACACCTCTCTCTTATGTCTTTATTCTTCTTTATAGTCATTTCTTTTAGTTCCTTGTTGACATATGAGATAATCCCACTTCATCTTGACCATTGATTTGAACCAGATAATCAGTTTTGCCATTTGGCAAATTTGGCGCCAATTTTCAAAGAGCAGGTTATTAGCATTAATGAGATTTGTTGGATGTGGAGGTGTTTAGGGAGTTGGTGGATAGCTGGAAAGGTGAAAGGAATGAGGTGGAAAGGAGAAAACAGCTCTGGTATTGGATTTACAGGCGTGGAGGAGGCAATGCTATAGTACTTCTGGTTTGGCGCCTTTGACTTATTTTGACCAGAGTGTATAATAAACAGGGGTCCAAAATGGGGGGTCATGTGTTTAGACAAGGTTCTATTTGGGTTGGCGGGGTTCTAAATACAAAAGGGTCTAATTGGCTTATTTAATTACAAGGACCATTGTATAATCGCCAAAGATGAAGGTTGAACCCGCCAATCATCCAAAGATTATTACAAGGACCAAACTGCCAAACTTGAATAGTACAAGGACCAAGGTTGATTATTTTCCATTTTAAAATGTCCAGGACTATTTTTGACAATTTTCAAACTCAAGGACCAAAGTTGTAATTTTCTCCAAAGTTATCATGAAGGACCAATATTGCCATTTATAAATAGTATAAGGTTTATTTTGATTATTTTCTTATTTTAAAACCTTAGGGACTAATTTTGACACTTTTGCAAAGTTGAGGACCAAAGTTGTCAATTTGTGATTTTTAAACTTCAAAGGGTTTATTTTGACAACTTTTGAATCTCAAGGACCTAAAATGATATTTTACAAGTTTTGAATTACTGTGAACTAGTTTTGACAACTTTTGTAACTGGGGACTAAACGCCAATTATGCAAACTTGATACGCTTTTTCACCGATTTTGATGTTTTTGCATTTAAAACATATAAAACACTTGTTTGTGATATTTTATCATTTTGAAGCATTATCGAGTGTTTTCGAGATGTTTTGGCATTCTAACAAGATAAAAATGATGAGTATTTAGACACTCATCAATCCCCACACTAAGATATTGCTAGTCCCTAGCAATGATTTGAGAAAATTTAATGGATTTTATCTCTTTACCAAAAGCCATTACTTACGAGTAGCCAATTGTTTCAGCTTCAAGTAAGAACCTTGGCACAACGATAACCAAATGATTTTGAGCAAATCATAAGCTTTTAACGGATTTGATTTGTCTTTACCGTGCCGCATCTTCCTCGGACTAGCCAACTCTTAGATAAATTATCAATATTATCTTTGGTGAGCCGATTACCAATTATGGATTTAACCGCCTTTACCACAAGCCATAAACTTGCGGGCTAGCCAACTCTTCACTAGTTTAAAGATATGGTGAATGAACACCATACAATTTTAGGCAAATTGCAAGCCATAAACGGATTTGATATATCTTTACCAAGAGCCGCTTGCTCCTGGATTAGCCAATCCTTATGTGGGTTAGACATGGTGGATGATTACCATTTGTTGTGTTTAGTACATAGTACTTCCACTAAATAAAAAATTTAAAATTTGGCCATTTTGGGGAAAAAGGGACTAAAAGGGTACATTTATGATCAAAATTCGCGAATTTCCCCACACTTAGAAATGAATATTGTTCTCAATATTCAAAGTACCTACCGTAATGCCGAAACTTAGAACGTAAAAGATAACATTACTAACTAAGTGTAGAAACACAATGCTTATTTTCTTTTTAGTATTTACAATTTTCAAACATTTTAAGGTCTATATACAACATGCGGGGCATCTCCCCACACTAAGGTGGTACACACGGTGAAAACCCATGTTTAACTATTGTTTTTGATTACCGAGTCGCTAGCTTGACTCGACCCGAATTAATTTGTTCATGGGAAGTAAGTGGAAGAGACAATCTCCATCGGACTTTCATTCAAGATGTTTGTATAAACATTGAAGTACGTGAAAGTTCCACACCGATGAGATACATGTAACCGGCTCAAAATGATTAATGAAAATGCCGGGTCAAAGATAATGTCTTCATTCCCAAGGAGTGAAGAACAGGAGAAGCCACGGATAAGTGAAGAAGAGAAAGAAAGTCATGATAATAATCTTGACTAACTCATCATCATCGTAAGGGAATTCATGATAGCATGAATTTCATCTTTAAGCTCAATTGGTCTAGACATATCCCGGTGTGTCTAGATCAAAATAGAAGTTATCATACTCCGTGGAGATATGATATGAGTGAGTTCACGGAGAACTCCTCAAAGGCTAATGATTCATATTCGGGATTGATTTGAGTGAGTTCACCGGGAACTCCTCAAAAGTGAATGATTCATAATCGGGAGAGAATTATGAGAATGAGAAGTGGTAATACCACTAATCTTCTCTCCCATATGATCAAAATGGAACGCTTGCAATTCGGGAATAGAATCATTGAACAAAAGTTCACTATCCTCAAAGGGATAGGATATGAAGTGAGCTTTTCATCAAAAGCCTCGATTCTAGAAATGAGAAGATTGACATTCAATAATGTGAGACGAAGAGCTTCGCCTTGGATTATTTCTTCATCATTCTCTTCTCCTGTCGACAAGCTCGAAGGTAATTCCCACATAACTTATGTCTCCACAAGATAAAGAATAGTCCTCATCGTAATCGAGAACATCTCAATATGATCATTTTGGAAGACAAGAGGAGTAGGATATCACACAAATGCTCGAGAATTCCTCGACTCTCTTGGGATTGGGACAAGGTCCTCAACACTAGACTTTATGAATTTGTCCGATTCCTTTTCGTGAACAAAGTCAAGCTCATCCCATGTTTAGAGAGTGAGTGTGAACCTCGGGTGTGATAGCAGAGGGCGAGGAGTTGAGAAGTACTAGCGCTTATGGATTCTACAAGTTCCATTATTTCTACCGCTAGTGATTCACCATATTCTTTTCTCCCAGATTTCCACGGATGAAATCTCAACCGATGAACTTGATGAATAAAATTGTAGAATATCAAGGGTATCTTCATCATCATCGCCATCGTGAATGAAATGGAATTGAGAGCTAGATTTGAATGCTTTTGTAGTCTAATTGATTCCCCAACAAAGTGTTTTCAATGGCAACTGGGAATCTAATTTAGCGACCCGTTCCTCGCCTAACAATTCTTCCATGGATTTTTCATTTGGATTATCTTGGGAGGACATAGCCGACTCCTCCTTAAGTTCTTTTAATAACTCAAGACTCTTCAAAGAGAAGGTCCGTCGTAGTTTCATGAGGAGTTGCTTGAATCATTTGGTACCGTGGAGGTTGGTCTTGATATGAAGAGTCGTAATTGTTACAAGGAAATGGATTCCCTGCTTGACAATCCGAAGCTAGAGTGAGGACCTCCACAATACTCACAACAAAGAAACGATGTGGCCGTGAGTTAGTGTTGTAGTCATAATTGTTATCGAACTTGCTCATGACAAGCGTGTTTCCGATTGACAATCGAACTGTAGTGTGAACCACCACGGTACTACAACAAGAAATCTTCCGAGTCTCACAAAGGTGGTAGTCGATGGAATAAATCGGTTGTGTTATGGTAGGAATAGGGATCCCGGTTATAGATGCACCCGCTTCCCGATTCCACCATGCTACAACCGGGGCAATTGCCACCATTATAAGGACCACCACACCATTGACAACCAAGAGGGTGAGGATAAGACATAGAAAGAATCAAAGTTTAACAGAGGGTAAGAAATGAAGAATCAAAAAGGTAAGAGGGTAAAGAGGAATATTTTTGGTATTTTTTAAAAAAAACATTTTGACAAAAACAAAGAATGAAAATATTTTTGGTGTTGTTAACACTTTAGAAAAAGTGTTAATGAACTTTTTGATTTTGAAAAACTTTACAGAAAACTGTTTACAAGAAGGTGGTATATGTGCAAGAACGGATCCGAAATGCTTAAAACACGCTTACTAATTTCCCAATGCGCCAAAATTTGATCTCACAAGAAACCGTCAAGTCTAAACAGACTTAAAACAATTTTAAACACAAATGCAATTTAAGATCGAGGAATATAGGAATTCTCGGTCGTTAAGTCCCACGGAGGATGAATTGGTGTATAAACACTTGATCGATGGTAGAATGATCACTAAGGATAGCAATCAAGAAGGTTTTGGATGGAAAATTACCTAAAGAAAAGATCTACAAATTAAAGCGACTTAAATGCAAATTAAAAGAAATAAAAGATAAAATCTATTAAATAAACGCTATCACTATTTTTAAAGATCGATGAACGCTTATGATTTTATAAAACAAAATGACTTAAATAAACTATTTAAACTAAAACGTAAACTCAAAATATCTAAAACGTTATTTAAAACTAAACGAGCGTTATTTATTTAAAATGGCGCCTGAGCGCAAGATAAAACGTAAAATTTATGAAATAAAAGGCCTACGAGTGTAAAACTAATTTTCTTACGTACTATATGACAAAAGAAAATTTTAGAAAAAGATTTATATTTTTAGATTATTATTTTATTTATTATGATTTAAACACTATAAAACACTAATTAAATGTTTAAAAATACTAAAACTTATTAGAAAAATCTCAACTTTTACGTAAAATACTTAATATTACTTAATATTAATATGACTTAATAAAAATAAGAAACCGAAAAAGCTACTATGGATAAGCTAGAAATAAGCTAAAAGCTCGAATAAGCTTAAATGATAATACGATATAAAGGATTAGTTTTGTAAGAAAATAACGAGAAAGTCCCAAGGGCGCAATGGTTACAGGTACCCCCACTATCACCCATATAAGGGAGAGGTCTCAGGTTCGACCCCTGCCTCTCCCTTTTTTGCAAAACATTTTATTTTTGAAATTTTCTTTTTGCAACTTGTTAAGCACATGAAAATAAGCATATTTCTCAACTGTGACTTTTTATGAAAATGAGCCAATAAGCTGTTTGAGCTTGAAAAGCTTAACAGTTGGCTATAAAATGAAATAAGCACAAGATTATAGCCAAGTTGACTATGAGCTAATTAATAAGCTAAGAGTGAATGAAAATAAGCTGAGGAACTGTAAATAAGCTAAAATGACAACTGAGAAAGCATAATTACCAAGAAATAAGCACAAAATAAGCCAAAATAAGCACTAAGTTAATCGATTACAAGTTGAATCTGCTAGATTACTAGGCAATTTCTAGCTTAAATTTAAGCACTTTAATAAGCTACAAATTGAAAATAAAACTTGAATTAACTAGCTAACCAACCGAGCTTTTCAAAAACTAATTTACAAGGATTAGCTTACACCAACAAGCTCTTGAGGAGCTTTTGAAAAATTGATGAACACCGAGTAATTGGTATACTTAGACTAAAAATGGATGAACTAGAATAAGCTAGCAAATTCTAACTAAATAAGTTGAAAATGGAAAACTAGGATTGGAACCTTTAGATGGCTAGGTAAGCTTCTCAAAAGCTAAGTTTCAAAAGCTAGTGACCACTAATAAGCTCTCTAAGAGCTTATGAACCAAGCCACCAAATCAGGCACGTGGCACTTTCTCACCAAGGTGTCCAATATAAGCTAACAAATAAGCACTCTATATGTCGAATACAACCGATCTAGTATTTTCTATTTTCTTGAGCAACTAAAGTTTAATAACCTAGAAGATTATAAGTCGAATCTTAATAGTAAACACACAAAGGAAATTCTAAGGTTTATTCAAAACCACCAAGTGAAAATTGACTTTCTATATTACACTAAGCGCTTGACTTTTATGAGATTTGAATGATCCTAAATGATTGTTTATGTTATATTGTCAGATTAAGGCTAATTTAAGCTAGAGTACCTAATTATAAACAACTTTGATGAGATATGCAATGAAAACTCTTAACAGTTAACTAATTTGGTGAGATTAATACTAATTTTGACTTTCAACTAAACTAGGACTATATTTTATGGTTGACTGAGCTAATAAGTGTCAATGTAACTTAGTACAACAACAAATAACAATAACACAGGCTTCTAGCACAGTTTGACATGCAGAAACAAACACCCCTTACTATGACTGTTATGAAGCTTTTACCACTGGAATAAGCTTTTAGATCAAGCATTCTATTTAATATCTTAAATTAGCTAACTTAAAGATGACTTGAACCGGAATTGACACTATAATAACACTTGAACTAATAAATGCAAAATTTAAAGAAATGCCTTACAAAATGAGATCATGCATAGAACAAGGAACCAATGATCTAAATCACACCCTATGGCTTCCCAAGAAACTCTAGACCATAATCAATCCAAACTTAGCTCGCTCAATATCTTGATCACCATTCCATGATTTTTATTTTAACTAATTTTTCTTTATTTTTCTTGTTTTCTTTTGTTGAATAAAGCGAATTTAAAGTCTTCTAAAAGCTTATAAGCTTTGTCAAGAGCTTATAGGAACTAAAGAAGCAAAAACAACAACTGATAACAATATTTGCATAACTTGAGAATTTAAACATGGAAATTTGCATAAAACTGAATTCGTACACAAGAACTGAAATTGAAACTGAAAAGAACTTTCATTAACCATAAAACATAATACAATTTGAAAATAAAACTGAATTTAAAGGTTTACAACAGAAATTAAGAGTTTACACTACAAAATGGTCTAAAAACAGTCGACACCTCTCTCTTCTGTCTTTATTCTTCTTTATAGTCATTTCTTTTAGTTCCTTGCCGACATATGAGATAATCCCACTTCATCTTGACCATTGATTTGAACCAGATAATCAGTTTTGCCATTTGGCAAATTTGGCGCCATTTTCAAAGAGCGTGTTATTAGCATTAATGAGATTTGTTGGATGTGGAGGTGTTTAGGAGTTGGTGGATAGGCGGAAGGTGAAAGGAATGAGGTGGAAAGGAGAAACTGTACTGTATTGGATTTACAAAGTGAGGAGGAGACAATGCTACAAGATACTCGGGTTGGCGCCTTTGACTTATTTTGACCAGAGTGTATAATAAACAGGGGTCCAAAATGGGGGGGGGGTCACAGGTTTAGACAAGGTTCTATTTGGGTTGGCAGGGGTTCTAAATACAAAAAGGGTCTAATTGGCTTATTTAATTACAAGGACCATTTGTGTAAATCTGCCAAAGATGAAGGTTGAACCTGCCAATCATCCAAAGATTATTACAAGGACCAAAACTGCCAAACTTGAATAGTACAAGGACCAAGGTTGATTATTTTCCATTTTTAAAATGTCCAGGGACTATTTTTGACAATTTTCAAACTCCAAGGACCAAAGTTGTAATTTTCTCCAAAGTTATCATGAAGGACCAATATTGCCATTTATAAAAAAATAGTATAAGGTTTATTTTGATTATTTTCTTATTTTTAAAACCTTAGGGACTAATTTTGACACTTTTGCAAAGTCGAGGACCAAAGTTGTCAATTTGTGATTTTAAACTTCAAAGGGTTTATTTTGACAACTTTTGAATCTCAAGGACCTAAAATGATATTTTACAAGTTTTTGAATTACCGGAACTAGTTTTGACAACTTTTGTAACTTGGGGACTAAACCGCCAATTAAGCAAACTTGATACGCTTTTCACCGATTTTGATGTTTTGCATTTAAAACATATAAAACACTTGTTTGTGATATTTTTATCATTTTGAAGCATTCTTGAGTGTTTTCAGATGTTTTTGGCATTCTAACAAGATAAAATGATGAGTATTTAGACACTCATCTTGTTAAACTCGACACGAGTAGATAAGTACTAAATCTTTTCCCTTGTTGTGTCGTCATTATAGTACGATAGAAGCATCCATCGAAACCCTTGAACCTGCTACTAGTATGACCTCGTAACAGCATTTAATGCACGAGCTAGCCACTCATTTTGAGCCTATTTCCGCCCCAATTTTCCCTCGATACCATTAACAACTTACAGCCCTTCCGGCTTGATTCTCTTGTCAAGTGAATTATCAAGTCGTAATGCGCCTCGTGAATTAGGAACAATCATTCAAGGCTAGTAAACCCACTTCGAACCAAACCTAGTGCTATCCTACCATACCATGTTTTCATATGTTTAGTAATAAATTCCATTTCTTGTAACAAATATCACAAACATGTTCTGCTAGAATTTGTGCTTATGAGCTGCGTTGATTTTGGCTGGAACCTGGACCACGAAACCAACAATCCAATGTGAATTCCTTTTCTTGGGCCTAAGCCCATGTCGAGGGCCT
>CM040243.1:21571999-21589257 GCA_022545495.1 Chrysanthemum lavandulifolium
TAGGATGGTTACGCGTCTTCGTCAGGAAGGGGAGCCTAGCGTTATGGAGGTTGTTGTTCGTCGTACATTGCCGCTTTTTCCCATTGCTCCTCCTCGTTCCGAGGATGAGTTGGAGGCTGAAGTTAATGTTCTTTTTGGGCCGGAAGGTGCTGATGTTAACATTGGGAGTGGATCAGCCCTTGAGGCTACGGATTTTGTTGCTGATCCTGCTACTTCCGGTCCTTTATTGAAAAGAAAGGAGAGTTGTTCTCTGAGTATTGGGGAACCTTCTATTCCTGTTAAGAGGTTTCGTCCTGACTTCCTTCCAGTTCCATCTACCAATAGTGTTCCCACTGATGGTTTTCAAGCTTTGTTTAATAGTAGTGTCTTGGAGGCTGAGTTAGGTTACACGGCTCCCCACACTGTGCCTTTTATTACATCTTCTATTTCAACTACTCCCGAGCGCGAGGTTGGGTTTTCTGTTGACTCCTCTATCAAGCGCGAGCCTTTTATTGGTCCTCCTCAAAGGTTGGTTATTTCCTCTGATTCTTCTTCTGATTCTAGTACCTCAGCTGCTGGAGCTGAGGTTACCTCTTGTACCAGGTCTGAAACTGCTTTGGGTGTTGTTGCTACTACTATTGCGGCGACTGTTTCCGCTGTTGTTCCAGTGTAGGGAATGTCTCTCCTTTTTTAAGTAGCTCGCCCTCAGGCGGAGGTTCCGACAAGAATGTTGAAGATCTTGCTGGTCCTTCTATTAGTCAGCCTTTGGCTGGTGATACTCGGATTGCTATTGGATTTGATCCTTTGCGGTCGCAGGAGCGTTATCTTCTGGATTGGAAGGTGTCCAATGGATCTCTTCTTGATAGTCCCTCAGACTGCTGCGAAGTTGTTGATAGGGTTGCCCCTCCTAGAATTTTTTCCTTGCTCTGCGAGATGAGTCATGATCAATTGCTTTCGGGTTTCGATGTCTTGTCAGCTCGTCATCTGTGCTTTGGTTCTGAGGTTCAGATGCGTGCGGAGCGTGATTTGCAGGAGAAGGAAAGGTTTTCTACTAGGTGTAGTCTCCAGGCTGACATGATTTACAGGCTAGAGTCCCAGCTGGCTCAGGCTGAATCTGAAGCTTCTGGGGTGCTTTCTCTTCATGGCCAAGTATCTTCTTTGGAGGCAGCTGGTAAAGAAAATGAGGCATTGCGTGTCAGGGTTAAGGAGCTTGAGTCCTCCGTTTCTGGCAAAGATAGCGAGCTTGGGCAGCTACAGTGTACAAACTCTTCTCTTGAATCCCGCAACACTGAGCTTGTTAAGCAGGTTTTTCTCTCTTATTTTATCTTTCCTTTCCTTCCTCCCCCTCTTATATATATATATATATATATATATATATATATATATATATATATATATATATATATATATATATATATATATATATATATATATATATATATATATATATATATATATATATATATATATATATAGCGTTCTCGCTTTTAGGTACAAGTTTTAGAGAGTGAATGTTTAAATCTTCGTCCTCGTGCCTTGGAGCTTGTTCGTTTGAGGGAGCTCTTTCAAATGGTTTCTCTTTATTTGGAGGAGAAGCTCCACCCCTGTTTGCTTGCTCCTATGTCGGTCCGCCATTGGTTGCTATCTGAGGGTTTTAAGCTTGTCGTGTCCATGTGCTGCCATTCGCAAGATTATCTTGATGCTTTGAGTGCGGCCATTAATCGTGCTATTGAGAGGGGAATGCAAGATGGGCTTGTTGCTGGGCATTGTCATGGCACGGCTGGTACACCTCTTTCTAGTGTTGAGGCTTTCAACTTTTCTGCCAAGGCTGATTATGAGAATGCTCTTCAAGTGCTCTGTGATGTTCAATTCCTTTTCTGTCCTCATGGAGGCTCTTAAGGATTGCTTTGAGAGAGCGGGGAAGGCGAGGGAAGGTTCTCTTCATGACTGGTTAGCTCTTGCGGACACGTGGTATTCCTGGATTAGCCCTTTGTCTGTGGGAACTTTGGTGGATTCAGCTCGTATGTCTGGTTCCGTTCTTCTTTCCGTGTTGATTATGGAGTATCAAATGTACTTGAACAGAGTGGTGATGCTAGCGGCATAGGTGCGGATGTTCTTAAGCAGTGTGGGGCGGACCCACTTACGGACTCTTCCGACCAAGTGTAGTTTGTTGTCATTTGCATGAGGCTTTTATTTTACCTGTTTTGTGGCCTGCCGAAGAGCGATACTTTTGTTTTTGTAGACTGTCTATCATATGCATATTTTGTTGTTTCAAAACATTTTAGTTTTTGCTATTTTTAATCTTCACACTGATGTGCTTATTATAATAGTCTTATCTAAATACTTGTAGGTTATTCGCCCGATATTGGACTTGTAATATCTCTTACGTATCTTGAGTTAATTTGGAGGTTACTCAACCTTTTGTTATTCAGAATAACGTTGTATGGGTCTTGCCCAAATGTATGCGCGTCTTACTTACATGTGTTGATATTTCTTTTTAAAGTAAATTATCAGGAAAATTTAAGGTAAAAGTTGGTGAAGGTAGCTAAATTGCGACATTGACTCTCCTTTGGTTTAAAAATGTGCGCATCATTGGGAAAATTGCATGCATCATTGAATTGCATTTGAAATTTCGCATTATGGTGCCTAATGCAAGGCCATCCCATATTGCGTTCGCATTAGACCGTAATTTACCGCATTTGTGTAATGCTAGCAACGGTCGCAATTGTCGTAATCTAGAATTTAGGTTATTTTTGTCAAAAATAAACCATATAAAAGATATTCAAATATTTAAATGGCATTTTAAAGATAGAACTTATTAAATAACGTACAAAACAAACACAATAACGAAAATATAGTATCTTACGTTTTGCTAAGTGTTTTACGTCAAGTTTGCTTTCGACTTATTTATTTTTTTAAATGAATTATGGGCGTGATGAGTAGTCATGCAAATACTCATCATTTTTATACCTTTTAGAGTGTCAAAAACATCCAAAAACACCTGTCAAAGCATCAAAATGATAAAAATATCACAAATAAGTGTTTTATGTGTTTCAAATGCAAAAATATCAAAATCAGGTGAAAAACGTATCAAGTTTGCATAATTGGCAATTTTAGTCCCCCAAGTTTTAAAAGTTGTCAAAAATAGTACCTGGTAAATCAAAATAAAGCAAAATATCATTTAAGGTCCATGGGATTCAAAAGTTGTCAAAACAAACCCGTCAAAGTTTAAAAATTACAAAATTACAACTTTGGTCCCTCAACTTTGAAAAATGTCAAAAATAGTCCTTGGATATTTAAAAATGGAAAATTATCAAATATTACCATTGTACTATTCATATATGGCATAATCGGTCCTTGGAATAACTTTGGAAAAAGTACAGTTTTGGTCCCTCAAGTTTGCAGAAATTACAAAATTGGTCCTTGTGTATTAAACAACAAACCAAACCGGACCTTATTTAATATAAAACCCAAATCCAACCCAGATGGCCCAAGTCACAAGCCCAAACCCACTTAACTTGACCCTTGAACCTTGAGCCAGTTCAAAATCCTTTTTGACCCCTGCCATTACCCATTTTGAACCCTTTCCTTATTATTAATACCGGTCAATAAAAGTCAAACACCACGATTCTTGTGCATCTCTCTCTCAAGCGCCAAAACCGAAACCATCGTGGTTTCCACCACTTGCTCTACCACTTTCCACCTGTCTTCCCAATTGTTTAACCACCCCTTCCACCTCCACTATCTCCCAAAGTTCTTTAAATGCAAAAACACCTTAATACTTTTGGCGCCAAAATGCCAAATGTGCGATTATGATGAATTAGAAGGATTCAATGGTCAAGATGAAGTGGGAAAGTCCGAGGTCGACAAAGACTCAAAAGATCTTTAAAAGGAAGCTTGGAGCAATGTAGAGAGTTATCTAGTGTAATTTTAGTTAATGTATGTCGATTATCTTAATTTTCAATTTCCGATTGTATCAATTAGCTTTCAAACTTTGTATTTCATGTTCTTAGTGTATGATAAAGCTTTTGTAAACCTCAATTTCAGGTGTTAAGTTTCATTTCAAGTTTATGCAAATTTCCTTGTTCAAATTCTCAAAATGATCGAATGTTGTTGTTAGTTGTTGTTAAGGACTCATAAGCTCATATAAGCTCCTTATATAGCTTATGTAAGCTAATAGAAACCTTAAAATCCAGTTTAGTATCAAAAGCAAAAAAAAAAAAAAAAAAACCAAAAATACAAAAAATTAGTTATAAATAAAAATCACAAGAAATGAAGATCACAATTTGGATCAAAATGAATCTTGGATTGCTTGGGTTTAGAAGCTTCTTGGGAAGCTATAGGAAGTGTAATTTGGCCTTGGTTCTCGGTTTGAGCTTGGAAGCAACTTGTAAGTTTAATTCTTAATTTTGGCATTTCAACGTTCAAGTGCTTATAAACCTGCTTATCTCGTGCTTTTATGCTTATTTAGTGTTTGCTAGTTAGATTATAGCTTAATATTGCATGCCTGTTCTCTTTAATTTGTATTTACTAAAAATCTTAGTTTAACAGTAATCATAGCATATTTGTCATTACTGAGTTCTATGTTGTTATTATTGTTGTTTAATGCTTATTTAGTCTTAATATATGATATTATAAGATCTTAAATCAGTAGCATGGTCTTAATCTTTGAAATCATTTGAAAAGCTTCAAAACAGTTAAGTAAAGGGTTGTTTGGATTTGCCTTGTTAACTGTGGTAGATGTTGTTTGTTTTGTTGCTTGTGGTTGTTTTATGTCACATTAGTGTCTAAGAACTCAGTGAAACAAATAAAACAGTGCTCACTTGATAAGAAAGTCAAAATAGCTTGTAATCACATCTTGTTCATTCACTGTTTGATTTTCATGTTCCATAATCATGTTTTCATGTTCATAAGTTGTTATTATTAATCAATATAGTCTTAATTAACCTTATAACATCAAAATCAGTAAGTAGAATCAATCCAAAGTTCATTTTAGTCAACTTGTTGGTGTAATATAAAAGTCAAATTTCACAATCGGTTTTGAATAAACTAAATAATTTTCTATAGGACTTAATATTAGCTTTCAAAATCGAGCTTTTAGGTTTATAAAATTTAGTTGCTCATCTTAATCATAGTATTTTTATAATTTCTAATTAGCTAGTTAAATGACTTATTTCTTAGCTTCTTTTAACCACTTGTTTGAAAAAGTGCCTGCATGTGATTGAGCCATCCTTTTCACAAGCTCATCAAGAGCTCATTAGTTAGCTTTAGCTTGTGTATCTTAGCTTATTGGAAAGCTAACCTAGCTGTCTCTCTAGTCCAGTACTTATTTTCACCTTTATAGCTTATTTGATAAGGCTGCAAGTAGCTTTTAGTTTGTCCCATTTCTTGTATACACTGACTCAGTACATAATGAGTCATTGATCAGTATTTACAAGCTTTTTCATAAGCTTGTTATAAGCTTATTAGTGGACCCCAGTGTGTGAGCTTGGACTTTTTAGAAAGCCCACCAACCCATCGTGCTACCTCAGTTCTTATTTTGAGCTTTTTAGCTTATTTAATAAGCTTAAATTGCTTTGGAAAATGACTGCAGGCCTGTTTGGTTAGTAGGTTTAGTATAAGTGCTTATTTGCTTAGTTATAGCTTATCAGTGTATTCCTTTGTATCTTTTAGCTTCATTTAAGTAACTTTAGCTTATTTACATCTTATTTTACATTTGGTTCCAATTGTGAAGCTTATTTCAAGCTTATTGAAGCTTGAATCTTCAAAATAAGCAAAAAGCTCAACTGTCAAAGCTCATAAGCTCATTCTCAGCTTATTTTTAAGTTTTGAAATTTTTGTTTTCATTAAAGTTGCTTATTATCAGTAGTTAAATAGGTTTAAAAAAGAAAAAACACAAAAACATCATTTTAAAAATAGTGATAGCGTTTATTTAATAGAAATTAGCTGTTTAATTTTTTTTTCAACTTATTATTAAGCACTTTCTATTTTTATAATTTTCTTAGCTATCTGTCATCATAGGATATTTATAGAAAAAAATTTCAGAATTTTCTTAGCTTGTTTAGTATTTATTAGAATTTAAAGTAGTTAAAAAGTATTAAATAATTAATAATAAATAAATAAAAAGTATAAAAAATATCTTTTCAGTTTTAAAATTAGTTTTCTAATATTTTAGATTTTTCTAAGTTAAAATTTTATTTTTCTAGGTTAATTTTGTATTTTCTTGTATTTAAGTGTATTTTAAATAATTAATAAATAGTAATTAATTAATAATAAATAGATAAAAGTGTAAAAATGTATTTTCGGTTTTAAAATAAGTTTTATAATATTTTAGATTTTCTAAGTCATAATTTCATTTTTCTAGCTTTATTTCACATTTTCTTATATTTTAGATTATTATTAAATAGTTAAAAATAGTTTTAATTAATAATAATTAAATAAATAGTCATAAAAATAATTTTAATTTTCCAAAATTTTCTTTTATTATTAGGATTGTAAAATATCATTTTCATATCCATAGGTGTTTTATTCTTTTAAATTTACTTTTTATTTTGTACGTTTACGTAAAATTTAGTAAACGTACGCGTTCACGTTTGTTTAATCTGATTGTTGTGCTTTATAGTTCTAAATCCTAATACAATTCCAATCAATCAGTAGTGTAATTACCAATCAAAATCCTTACAGATCATTATCCTTAGTGATCATTCTATTTCTGAAACGTTTTCAAACACCATTGAACCTCCGTGGGACTTAACGATCCGGGAATCCACTAAATTCCAAGGGAAATTGCATTGGTTTTAGACTGTTTGAATTTTATTACGGTTGACCATTCACAAGTGGTTGACTTGTGTAATAAACTTGACAGTTTGGAACGAATCAGGGCGTATTTTCAATATGCTAGTAACTTATTTCGTAAGATTATTACGTTTACTTGATACTTGGTAGAATATATTATGCATAAATAATTTTTGTACTTTTTTAATACCGAACGCAATGCGTCCAAATTGTGCTCGCATTCGCATCACGCATCACGCAATGGCTTTTGGGACCTTTAGCGCATTGGATCGCAAAACTCATTTTTAAACCAAGTCCTCTGCGAGGGATGGGTTGCTTACACTTGATGTATGTAACATCTCTTAAGATTACAGACGTTCCATGTCCGTGGAATTGGGTTTCATGCACGGTCCTTCAGCTTGTACGCGCCTTTTCCTAATGCTTTCGTGACCTCATAAGGTCCTTCCCACTTGGGTCCCAATTTCCCTCTTTCTTCGGCATGACTTGCATCATTGTTGCGGTATACCAAGTCTCCTGGCTTGAAGGTTGCGTTGCGAACTCTTGAATTATAATACTTCTCCATTTTCGCCTTGCTTTTTGCTTCTCGTATTGCTGCCTGTTCCTTATTTCTTCAAGGAGATCTAAGTTCATCTCCAAGGCTTCATCATTTTCTTCTATGTTTGCTTCCGCTGTCCTCCATGTAGGCATTCCTATTTCAGCCAGGATAACAACTTCCGTTCCAAGAAAAGACTTCTTGTAAAGTGTCCCATTGATTACTGCGAATCTTTGTGATTTTCTTTTGATTTCTCTTTCTTTCTTTTCTTCAGCTGAGAGTATTTCCTTGGCCATGTACTCATATATCGGGGTCATCCATGTGTACCCTTCTTCTTCTATTATTGCTACAATCAATGTTTCCTCTATTGACTTTTGGTTGAGTTCTTCCACCAACACTTACTTTTTCAGATGTGCAAAACTGGTAGACGCCATTTTACTCAAGGCATCCGCCTTTTTGTTTTCACTTCTAGGGACTTGTTTGATTGAGAACATTCGGAAGTTTTTCAGGAGTTCCTTTACCTTTTCTAGGTATTGAATCATTCCTGATTCTTTTGCGATGTACGTTCCGTTGACTTGGTTTGCTACCAGTTTTGAGTCCACGTTTGCTTGTAAATTCTTAACTCCCATTTGTTCTGCTATCCTTAACCCAGCTATCAAGGATTCGTATTCGGCTCTGTTATTTGTTGCTTTGAAGTTGAACCTTAAGGCATAAGTGAACTCCATCCCCTAAAGGTCCGTCAGTATTAGCCCCGCTCCGCAGCCATCTATGCAAGATGAGCCATCTGTGAACAGAATCCACGGTTGCGGAAGTTCCTCTTCTTCCATTGGCTCGTCTTCTTTATCTTCCTTTGGGCGTTCTACTATGAAATCTTCTAAGATTTGTCCTTTGATGGATGTTCTTGGCCTGTATTGTATATCGTATTCTCCTAACTCAATGCTCCATTTCTGCAGTTGATGTGCTCTCCGTGTGCAAGTTTTAAAAATTTATAAACACGAATTATCCGGCAATTACTATAAACACATACGAGCAAGTATACTCGTTCGCGATAGCAAAGGTGGGTAAGTCGAAATCGTCCCAAGAGATTTGCGTTTTAATTTGTTAAAATACTCGTAAAAAGAAAGCTTGTCAAGGCTTCCTCAAAATTATGGTTTAGTGAAAATCAATATTAAGAAACATATACTTGTGTGAAGTCTATAGGAAATCATAGAGAGTGTTCCTGAAGGCTTGGTATAAACTCTTGATGCGATGCACAAATCATAAGCAAATGATTTCCAACCCATGGTTTATGTTTTGTAAAATCATTTTAAGAACAATAACATGTAGGTAATCCTTTCGGTCCTTATCCTAATGATTATTCTTTAGAAAATCCATTTGTTTGTAAAAGGTCTTTAAACTTGTTCCTACGAATCTTTCGACCTTTCGTGATGAAAATGTTTCTAGTCTTGTTTCAATAAGTAAACATGGTGAGTGTCAATCACCATATCCCCATACTAGTTTGTCACTTAACTTTTTGGAATAAACCATAAGAGAAATCCTTTCGGTCCTTTTTCTTAAACATGTTTTACCGACAAATCAAACAAGACTAGTAGTTTTCCAACAAACTCATTTAAACAAGATCATTTACATGCATCACATATAAGAACACTCCTACAATTTCCTACATCCTTACACACAAGTATATTCAAGAATTACTCCATGACAATCATAACAAAACACAAGTAGTAACAAGGTAATTCAAATAATTCAAGAGAATAGAAATTCATGACAATTTCAATAGAATACCTAAGCCTTTGGATTACAAGAATTAGAAATCGTGGAATATAGCAACCACACGCCTCCAATTGTCTAGCCTAACCGTACAACTCCGAATGATCAAACAATGGACGAGAATTCGTCTCTCCACCCTCCTGGACGTTTTACAGCAGAACAAGACTTTTGGGATGAATAATAAGGGTTGGTAATAGCTTTGGTGTAAACTATTACTCTTTTGGTTGTGTCACACTAGACTACTAAGTATAGGTTCATTTTATAGCTAAAACCCCTTAACTATCAGACTAAAAACGTCCCTAACAAGTTATTAACTGGAAATGATCGGTCTCTAATGATTAATGGAAGTTAAGGCAACATTAAATGACAAAAAGTGTAACTCCAGGGTTCTGGCCGGATCGGTTATGGCGACCGATCCGGCTTGCTTGACCATCGACCCCCGGCCGAATCGGTTGCGGGCTCCAACCGATCGGTTGGAGTCTCTCATACACCAAATCTTTGACTTTGGTTGACTTTTCTTGATTCACACCTTTTTCTTTTCTTTCGATGCTGATTTACAAGACGAAACTTGATCTTTATTCGTTGTAGATACTTAGAAATCATTGCGCTTCCTAATCTATGAGTCCAAGAGCTTCCTTACTTGACTTCCTTCCTCGGGAATTGTCCAAATGTGCATGAAATCTTCATTTCTTCACCTTTTACGATACCTGGCTACATTCACATACAAATACACTTCTTTTGCACTTTTGCAACAGTTATGAGTAAATATAGCCGATTATCATACACAAAACTAACAATAACGCTACTAAAAACATACTAATTTTGAGCGTTATCAGCAGTCTTCCTGCAACCTCTGGTTTTGACAGTATTTGCTTTATTGGCTGGTCTGTGATAACTACTACTGTATTTGCTTGGAAGTACCTCTTCAAGCATTTTGTAGCATGTACCAGGGATAATACCAGCTTTTCCATCGGTGTGTAGTTGATTTCCGGTCCTCGTAGGGCTCGGCTTACAAAGTATATCGGTGTTTGCCTGCCTTCCCTTTACATCATCAAGACCTTGATCGCTTCTTTTCTTTGCCATAAGGTATATTATGTGCTCCTCTTTTCACGAGGTCTTTGTGAGGGTGGGAGGTTTGCTATCATTTTCTTCATCCGCTTAAAAGCTTCCTCCGCCTCTTTTGTCCACTGGAAGTCACTCTTTTTTGTACACTTCTTGAGTGTTTTAAAGAAAGGTAGTGACTTTTTAGCGGATTTAGCCAGGAATCTATTTAGACTTGCCAGCTCCCCATTTAGTTTTTGGACGTCCTTGAGGCACTTTGGAGATGGGAGGTTTAATACGGCTTCCGCCTTGTCTGGGCATACCTTGATTCCTTTAGTATTCACGGTGTATCCCAAGAACATTCTCTCTTCCATTCCGAAGGTGCATTTCTTGGGGTTCAGCTTCATGTTTATTTCTCTTAATGTTTTAAAGGTTTCTGATATGTCCCTTAGTATTTCTTCCTCCGAGCGACTCTTGATCACCAGGTCGTCAACATATACATCTAAGTTTTCTGCCAATTTGCTTGTGGAAAGCTTTATCTACTAGCCGCAGGTATGTTGCTCCTGCATTTTTGAGTCTGAACGGCATTTTGGTATAACAGAATATTCCTTGGCTTGTAATGAAGGCTGATAACGCTACACGCGTCGTTCGGGGTCAAGGAAACTTCCTTTTCTTCGAGCAAGTTTTATAACACCCTAGGCAGTGAACCTAATTGTTGTAGTGTAGTAATTAGGGTAAGTCACGGGTATTGATATCGTTCTCTAGGGGAATAGGAATGCTAGTAGGGAGTTACTACGCTAAGGTTAAGGTTGAAGAAGATTATTTTTTATCTTTTTATATTTTATGAAAAATGGAAAGGTACGAATCTCGGGTTATTGGTATTTGGGGGTTGGTATTTCTACCGATTACTCTACTATTATCTAATTATCTAAACTAAGGTTGTGGGAGTCTATGTCTAATTAATGTGTGCTCGTATGATAGTTTAAAGATGTGTTTACTTAGTTTGTATTACTCCTTAATTATCTCCTATTGATGGTTGAGTGTCACGTCTTATTCCTAGTTGCGTTGTGTTTCTAAAGTTGTAGGGTATGCGTTTCTCCCTAACTCTTTGAACTTACCAAAGGGTCTTGTCTACAAATCCACTTGAGATTATAGACTCCTACTCTAAGGCGCTCTTCGGATGGTTTAGCCTACAATCACTCGGGTAATCATACTCTAAGGTTCACAAAGATGAATCAAACATTAAGTACAACGAATGACCTATCGCATTACTAGATCATTAATCAACTAAGATAAGAAACAACCAATCAATATTTAATAATTAAGTTTCATACTTCCTAAGCAAACACACAAATAAATTAGCGGGACATGGAGAACATGCAAGCATACACACAAATAATCAAAGACATAATTGAATTAATGAAGCAAAGACTTATCTTGGTGTAAGATAGGGTTAAAAACCCTAAAATCTGTACAAGACACCTTAGGTTCGGTTTTAGGTTTTACTCCAAAGACTCTCCACACAAAGACGAAAAATTCGGATTCTATATATAAGATTACAATTGCGATGGCGTCACCTTATGTTTAGTGACGCCTGTCGTGTCGCCATTGGGTTTCGTCTTGGCCACGTTAACCTTGCGGCGTCACCTTATGTCCGTGACGCCGTCCTCTTCGACTTCGGCGTCGTGCGGATCGCATCTAGGCCGTCGAGTAGCGACGGCCTACTCTTTCACAACTAGACGCCGTCTCTTGAAAACACGAGTTTTGAGTTCGACCGTCACAATAGTGCGGGGCGGCCGTAGAAATAGCTTTTGACGCCGTCGCCTTATACTTTCAAAGAAGCGTGAGTGTCGATTTCGACTTTGGCCATTTTCTTCATATATTCGCGCCTTTACGTCCAAATAAGTGCCATTCCGGCATTTTGCCTTCACGAGACCTAAAAAGTGAAAAGGAACGATATTAAGCAATAACGGATACAAAGTGATCAAATAAGGACTTAAACGACCCCTCAAATGGTACCTTTTAAAACCTTATCAAATATCCCTACACTTGTTATTTGCTTGTCCTCAAGCAAATGTGCTTTAGCCAATTAATTTATAAGTTAGGGGTCATGAAGCATTAATTCAAAACGGTCCACAACACATATAAGCCCATAAAAGTCATAACAAGCACGGAATTACATACTAGCACCTCACATGGGGTGTTTGGATACTCACATCTCTCTCGGTGTATATGGAATATAACAAATTGGAAATGGAAGATAAACACTCATTAACCGGTCCTAGTACATAGATTACCATAGGCTTGAGAATAGATCAAACCTCCATCGCTTTGGCGTAAGCACCTAGGAAAGAATATCAAAGAGGTCTTTTAAAGGGTTGTAACGTTAGGCTTACGGTAGGAAATAAGGGTTTGGTGGGATAGGCTATATAGTGGTGGTAAGTCAAAAATCTCTATGTTAGCGTGCATATGAAGAATGGCGTTGCTAAGCCAAGACTCGACACTCTAAAACTCTAGGTAACGGAAATAAACAAACATAAATTTAAAGGATAGATGTAGGATGGTAGCCCATTTTTTTTTTTTTTTTTTTTTTTTTTTTTTTACTCTATTTTTTTTCTTTTCTCTTTTTCTATTTTTTTTTCGATTTTTTTTTTTCCATACACTTTTACTCTACCATTCTCTACGGTAACATCAAAATACTAGGGTTTGGGCATATCCCTACACTTGAGTTTTATTACTCTAACACTAATTTGACCCGATTTGAAAAGATCAAAACACTTGGGGTACATTATTACGCAAACAAAGGGAATTTGAATTTAACGTTCCTTCCGTCATTTCATAAACTTTAACTTTTCCATGAATCCCAATCATCCCAAAGCGTATACAAAGGATATGACTCGACTTAGCAACTTATGCAAGCAACTAGATAATTGAACTAAGGGTTTAAGGTGATAACAAATAATTGCACTAAAAGTGAGTGCATAAGGGGTAGGCTAAGGCGATTTGGGTGTATATTTGGGGTGGGGTGTAAACAATGCTCTTCATTGATATTAGGAAAAACGAAACATCACGAGAACCGCGAAAAGGATAGGCTCTTAGGGGTTAACTAGGGGTATCGTGTACTAAAGATGAGTACAACGCAAAGGGTGTGGGGAATTACTCAACCGATGTGGAAGAAGTAATTATTTTACGGTATCAAACAAGGGTTTATCCTAATGCCTCTTATCATTTAGTTATTCCTAACTACACAAGTGTAGCCTCACTTGCGATCTCGAATGCATCACAAAACAAGTTCTAGAATCTAATATACTACGGTTCACACTCTAAGCATTAAAGATGAATGCTTTAATTCCTACTAATCTAAGGCGATCCTCGCATTTTGGGTGGAATTTGGGTGGTAAAGGGTTTTGTGCTAGTCATGCAACTTCCTATCCGTGAGACGCTTTTGTTAAGACTAATGGCCACTCCTATATGTCATGAAAAATTTTAAATTTGGTGCCAAAATTACCCTAACCAACATTTTCTCATGGTTTATTACACAATCACAATTAGACAAAGCAAATAGTCAAGGATAAGCATAGTTTCAAAGTTCCGTTTATTTTCCCTCCCTACACTTAAACCGAACATTGTCCCCAATGTTCCCGAAAGTATCAAAGTTATGATAATGGAAGGTAATTAAAAACGAAGAAACTAATACCCCCGATTAGCTCGGTAGGATCCGTGTAAAGTGGTGGTTAAATTCTTTTCAAGAAGAATTATTGCGTGAAAAGCTCCTTCCAATCTTATGTAACTTCTTCTCGACAAACTAAACCGCACACTTGAAGAAAACAAACGAAACCTTCGGCGTAAAATCGGCGGTAATAATATATATAATACTCGATTTAAACTAGGATATAATGCTTGTGGAATGGATGTTTACGAATTTCTAAGAAAATTAAGACACGAAAATTCAAAATTTATAAGTAGCTCGAAACGAGAAAAGTAATCGATGTTTTTACTCCTTCCCGGCGCCGTCGGTTGCAATCTGACGCCGTCGGTTATCGACAAAAGCGGTCCGCGATTTTCGGAAAAATTTCGGAAAATTTACATCTTTAGAATCGGAAAAATTTCGCAAAACATCCATTATGACTCGATACAAGCATTTGACTCGAATAAACAAACATATATATCTTTTAATTAATTGTTATTCTCATGTTTACGTTTCTTTTGAAAGCGTGTGTAATCCTCCTACACTTATCCCTTATGTAAAATACCTTCATATGTAATTAAGACGAAGTTAAAAACAAAATAAAGCATTTTACAAATTTAAACATGAGGATAAACAATTAATAAAAGATATATGACACTAACAAGCAAACAATTAAGCATGGGTTGCCTCCCACGAAGCGCTTTTCTTTATTTAAGAGTCTTGTAGCTAGACTCATAGTCGTGCTCCTACGTTTCCTCACGCATTCTCAATGAGAATTCTATCATGTTGACAAAATCTTCATCGACTCTATATCTAGGCCCTAAAGTCAAGAAATCCTTATAGTAATGCTTCCTTCTTTCCCACATGAATTTATAACCTTTTTCAACATCTTCCTTACTTTTGTCCTCAAAAGCTTTGATGTTGTCTCGATCATAAATGGACAAGTGGCCATACTCAGTTGTTTTCCAAGGCATCCTATAGGTGATCTCATCGGTCCCTTCCTTGAACCTAACCGTTCCATCATACTTGTTATGGCTCATTCTAGATGTTTCAACAAACGGTTTCCTAGCACTACTTGGGATAAACTATAGTCAATGACGCATCCTACATCTTCTAGGACCATAAAATCAACTAGGTAGGTGAAATTTCCTATAAAGACATGCACGTCCTTGACTCTTCCCACAAAGTTGCAAACTCCTCCGGATACTTAGGGTCTCTCCTAATATTGAGTCGCTCATTCATAATGTCATTGTAGGCGAGATGACATTACATTGATAGGGATTCCGTATCTATGTAAGCGTGGTCAACACTCCTATATCCGATCATACAAGGATTTTTAGGTTCGTGGATTTCCTCTCCTAATCTTTGGGCATATCCTAATGATGGGTGATCGTGGATTATTGATTATGTATTGATGGTACGACCTCTTCCTTAGTGGGGTAAAGATTGAAGTAAGCACTATTTTCCACATCCACGTTGTTGTTTATTATGCCATTTTCCGAATATCGCTAATCATTGAACCAACTATAGCGGTGACGACTACTTTCTCAACAACTTCCCTAATTGTACTATCGAATATTTTCGCAAATCCGAAGGTCGGTGTTTCTACTCACATATCGGCTTCGACGGTTGTGTTGGTTATTAGGTTGGGTTTTGAGTGACATTGAAATTTTTTCGTTGGGTTATTAAG
The DNA here is from genome assembly GCA_022545495.1 of Chrysanthemum lavandulifolium. Lineage (NCBI taxonomy): Eukaryota > Viridiplantae > Streptophyta > Magnoliopsida > Asterales > Asteraceae > Chrysanthemum > Chrysanthemum lavandulifolium. The sequence continues at coordinate 21,587,495 of CM040243.1, forward strand.
TGGAGGTTGGTTATCATTCTCCATGATGAAGAGTGATGGGGTTCTGAACAAAGGTTATGAAGAAGGGGATAGACTAAGAGAAATCTAAAATGAGAAAAAATTTACTTGATAGGAATCAAGCAAAGAAACCTAAGCGAGGTGGACTACTAACTAGCTATTCTATTCCCGCGTGGCGCCAAAACTTGATAACGCTACACGCGTCGTTCGGGGTCAAGGAAACTTCCTTTTCTTGAGCAAGTTTTATAACACCCTAGGCAAGTGAACCTAATCGTTGTAGTGTAGTAATTAGGGTAAGCCACGGTATTGATATCGTTCTCTAGGGAATATGAATGCTAGTAGGGAGTTACTACGCTAAGGTTAAGGTTGAAGAAGATTATTTTTATCTTTTATATTTTATGAAAAATGGAAAGGTACGAATCTCGGGTATTGGATTTGGGGGTTGGTATTTCTACCGATTACTCTACTATTATCTAATTATCTAAACTAAGGTTGTGGGAGTCTATGTCTAATTAATGTGTGCTCGTATGATAGTTTAAAGATGTGTTTACTTAGTTTGTATTACTCCTTAATTATCTCCTATTGATGGTTGAGTGTCACGTCTTATTCTAGTTGCGTTGTGTTTCTAAAGTTGTAGGGTATGCGTTTCTCCTAACTCTTGAACTTACCAAAGGGTCTTGTCTACAAATCCACTTAGAGATTATAGACTCTACTCTAAGGCGCTCTTCGGATGGTTTAGCCTACAATCACTCGGTAATCATACTCTAAGGTTCACAAAGATGAATCAAACATTAAGTACACAACGAATGACCTATCGCATTACTAGATCATTAATCAACTAAGATAAGAAACAACCAATCAATATTTAATAATTAAGTTTCATACTTCCTAAGCAAACACACAAATAAATTAGCGGACATGGAGAACATGCAAGCATACACACAAATAATCAAAGACATAATTGAATTAATGAAGCAAAGACTTATCTTGGTGTAAGATAGGGTTAAAAACACTAAAATCTTGTACAAGACACCTTAGGTTCGGTTTTAGGTTTTACTCCAAAGACTCTCCACACAAAGACCGAAAAATTGGATTCTATATATAAGATTACAATTATGACGGCGCCACCTTATGTTTAGTGGCGCCCGTCGCGTCGCCGCCATTAGGGTTTCGTCTTGGCCACGTTAACCTTGGCGACGGCGTCACCTTATGTCCGTGACGCCGTCCTCTTGACCCGGCGTCGTGCGGATCGCATCTAGGCCGTGCGAGTAGCGACGGCCTACTCTTTCACAACTAGACGCCGTCTCTTGAAAACACGAGTTTTGAGTTCGACCGTCACAATAATTACGGGACGGCGGCCGCAAATAGCACTGACGCCGTCGCTTTATACTTTCAAAGAATCGTGAGTGTGTCGATTTCGACTTTGGCCATTTTCTTCATATATTCGCCTTTCGTCCAAATAAGTGCCATTCCAAAGATTTTGCCTTCACGAGACCTAAAAGTGAAAAGGAACGATATTAAGCAATAACGGATACAAAAGTGATCAAATAAGGACTTAAACGACCCTCAAAATGGTACCTTTAAAACCTTATCAAAGTGTTTTTCCTCATCTTCCTTTGCCATTTATATTTGATGATAACCCTTGCGCATCCAGGAAGCATTTGAAAGGATATCCAGAGTGATTCGACTTTCCAATCTATCTCTTGTAATGGGTAACCATCTTTTGGACATGCTTTGTTGAGGTCTTTGAAGTCAACGACATCCTC
>CM040243.1:21589357-21603452 GCA_022545495.1 Chrysanthemum lavandulifolium
TTTCATTTTGATCTACTCTCCTCGAGATAGTTCCAACGTTTCAAGCGAATCATGCACAATTATAGGTTCATACAAGGTTTTCCATTGTTCAACACATTCCGTTCTTTACGAGCTTTCTTGAGGAATGAAGGAGGTGAGTTACCAAAGCCATTTTTGAGTAGTATGAAAAATCGGTTTACTTGATTAGAAAGCATCTTGTTTGTCTTAAGCGGAATGACCCGTTGTAAGAAGTAAATTGTCCAATTTTTGATCATTTCATTTTGTCGAGAATCTCATCAAGAAGAGAATCTTCTCGTTTTGCAAAATCGATAATCAACTTCTTCTTCTCTTTTCAAGATCGAATACATTGCTTTTTGTTTAGAAAGTTGGTCATTTAATTGAAATTTCCTTGTTTAAAGATTTTATTTTCAAGTTGATTCACATCAAGTGTATCATACTTGATTTGCAATTGTTTTCTCTTAAAGCAGAATCTCGATAACCAATTTCTAATTATGATATTTTGTTTGTATGAAATTCATAGGCTCTGGCGTTCTCTTTGTAACTCTCAAGCTCGGTGGTCAATTTAACATTCGCGGCCTTAACCCGCGATTGACCTTCTGACTTTCTCAATTTCAATGCCACATTTATGGATTAATGATTCAAAATAAGCGCGTTTCCTCATCGATCTCGATATTTTGTGCCACGGCCTCCATTAGGATCCACATACGAGTTTGAGTTAGTATTGCTACAACTCGGATTGTCCATATATGTATCATAAGTAGGTCTTGGCGTCCGCGAATCTTGTTCGTCATGAGTAAACACATCAAATATGACATTGTTATAGCATGGATCAATGATTGGTACCTCGAATCTTGTATTGGCGTCATAGCGCAGGAGGTGAGTCGACTCCGTGTCATACTTAGCTTACGAAGATTTGCCATAAAGATGCAGTCGCATTGAGTTCCTCGAGGTCTTCCAATTCATCCACAATAGCGAAAAAGTCATTTCCTCGGCACTCAGCTGTAACCCGCATCTAGCTTATCTCGCTAACAAAGCGACTTTTGAAGAAAATCACGGTCTTCTTGTGCGGTTTAGTGGGGCGGTTTCTTGCCATGTGACCCACTCCTTGTGGTTATAACCGTAACACGATTACACGATTCACATTTCCATAATTCCCAACGGTTGGAGCTGCAACATACCCATTCGATTACCTTGCTCTATTCCCAACATTACATCCATTCGATTTCCAACATTCGACCCGATTGATTACCACGATACGGGCTGCTGATTACCCATCGAAATCGGTAGCATATCCTGCTGATTCCCAATAACTCCAACCATTTGTCCTTGATTACCCATATTCACACCGTTTGTGCAATTTGCACATTGCAGTGTTTGCGAAATCCTTTGGTTGTTGTTAGTTGGTGTGGAATAGCGACTTTTAGTCGTTACCCGGAAAAGTATATATCATTGCAAGGTCGCTTGAGGTCATTTTCGGGATTAGTGATTCCTTGTTCACGGTATTGTTGTTACGGATAGAATTGTTGTTGTGGTTGTGGAATGAATTCGCAAGTTGTTGTTGTTGGAGGATGATGAAGCTTGTTGTTGTGTATTCACTGGGTTTGAGTCTTTGCAATGAGTGCCAATGGTTCATGATTCTTTGCTAATCTTTCTTGCTCGACTTCATTCGCTTGACTTGGTTTTGTTTGAAAATCATTGATTGATCAAAGTTCACGATGTAAGTCTTTTGTTTGGTTGACAATAGTGACATATCGTCCCCATTCTTACGGTAGATTATTCGGGAACTTGATGTTTTGAGCGATAGTTACGGGTGTCGACTTGTTTACGATTAGCTCATTCATCAAAGTCAAAACCTTCCATAGTAGGATTCAATGGATTCTCACAGGTTGAATAAACTTTTCCCATTCGATTAGCAACTTGTTCTCCATGTCTTGTTGACCAATTTACATTCCATGACAAAGCCTTCTAACACGCTCCACATATCGAAAGCGGTTTCTAGCTGTCTACATGACAAAGATGTCTATTGGTAAACCCAGTTGGACAATATGAATTGCCATGTCATCTGCTTGACTTGTTTCGATCCTCTGCGGTGTATTGATTCGGTTTGAGTATGATAAGATGGTGGGACGTCGGGAGTTCGTGGTCTAGGATTTGTCGAGGCTTGAAGGGTCCATTAAGTAATGGAGTTAATCATGAGTTTTCCATTAGGTTTGGTCTTGATGTAGCAGACATCGACTTGACCATTGAAGATAACCACCTTTTGCCAACATAGGAGGTCGGTTTTGGCACCGTGCATGAATGTCTTGTTGAGTTGCCATTGATGAAGGTATGATCGATAAAGTTGATGTAGGATCGATTCAGCGATAAAGGAGTTGTGGTTGATGAATATTAAGCTCGGTTGAGGTGTTTCGAAAGTCGTACTCGTAAACTTGGTTCTTAAAAAATTTACCCAAAATTTGAAATTCACTATAAAAATCAATGCTAAGGTCGTATGAAAAATTTGAGTTATGACAATTTTGGCGTAAATTTGACGAAAAATTTTAATTTAGGCCCAAAATTTGAATTTTGACCAAAATTTTCACATTAAACCAAAATTTGAATCTTGCGTTAAAATTAAACTTATCGTAGAAAGAGCTTAGGCGTAGAAACACAAGTTCTGAGTAGAAACTTAGGCGTAGGATCTTATCGTGGGAAGCTTATGCGTAGAAACCTTATCGTAGAAACCTTAAGCGTAGGAACCTTAGGCGTAGAAACCTTATCGTAGAAAGTATCTTACAGCGTAACCTTAGGCTTATCGTAGACAAAAGTTACTAAATAAACCTTACGCGTAATTTTGAAGTTATGCGTAGAGTTACTCGTAAGCTTTTAGCTTATCGTAAACTATGGTTAAGAACCAAAATCCTTTACCTTTGTCATAGCGTAAGAGATATCCATAAGTCGAAGTGTTCCACACTTATCCAGTGAGGAAGCTGAGTACTTGATTATATACGAAGATTCTTCACCAAAAAGTTACAGTAGAAAAATTATGAGTAGTTGACTTTCTTACGAGTAGAACTAGGGTTTGACTTTTGACTTCTACCGTAAGAAATTTCCAACGATTCAAATGATTTCTTTTGCGAGATAGCCTTAAAACACTCGAATAACCCAAAATGTTGACCTTTTCACCCAAGTGATTAGAAAAGTTCTGAGTAGAAATGACCAAAGAACCAAAAGCGAGCTCAAAACTTAACCAAAACGCGTAAAGCTTGAACTTTTGCAAAAAGCGAAACTTTAGCACCAAATAAACCTTAAACCACAAGAATCTTGAATTTTTAAGTGCAAAAATTAAAGCTTTAAGCGTGAAACTTTGAGAACGAAACTACGCGTAGACTACACAAACAAAAACTTCAACCAAACACTCCTAAACCATTGTTAGGCGATTGATACCAATTGTAGGACCTTAGTTTTATCAACCTTATCACTTTACCAAGCAAACCCAACACGTATACAAGTATAACCACGTGAAACAAACACAAACAAAGCTTAGAAATAAGATGAGAAAGATGGTGACTTGATGATATATAAATCCGTGTATGATGTGAGACAAGATAAACACAAGATGTTGTATATTCAATAAAGAAAACACACACACACACTTTCAAGCACACCCTCGAATGACCATTTGAGGGTATTTATATCTAGTGGTTTGTTGCCCTAAAGGCTTTGCTTGGGCTTTTCTTTGGGCTTTTGTGGACTTGGATTGGATTACACATTATAAGCGTCTAGCTAAACAACGTTTAACCAAGTAGCTTAGCCGATCCACGGCACGTTGACTATTCTATCACGATATCTAACACGCGATACAAAGTTCCTAGCGTGAATGACCATCACTTCTAATAAAACTATTAAGGCTAACAGTTCACTTAGGGTGGGTTGGGCTGGTAGGATGGGTTGGCTTTTGGGCTATAATAAGAACAAAGGATCCGTTTGGTATTTTATTTATCCAAGGACCATTGTTGTAACCGAATTCTTGAAGGGTTGAAACTGTAATTTCCCAAAAGTTATCAAAATGGTTTAAATTGTAACATGTGAGTATTACAAGGGTATATTTTGATAAGTTTCCATTTTTAAATACCCAAGGACTATTTTTGCCAATTTTGAAACTTGAGGGGTAAAAGTTGCCAATTTTAGAAAACTTTCATCCAGGGACTAAAAATGAACAAGTTTGATATCCCAAGGACTTATGTTGACTTTTCTATCATTTTAAACTTTCAGGGACTAGATTTGCCAATTCGTGAAACTCCAAGGACTGAAAATGACAATTTTGTGAACTTTGATCATTTTTCACTTGTTTTCAATCTTTTTGTACCTGATTCATATAAAACACATTTTCATGATGTTTTTAACATTTATTAGTCATTTGTGTGTTTTTGGCTGTTTTTATGGGATTAAATAATATAAAATATATGTGTATTTAGACACATATCAAATCCCTCACACTAAACTATTGCTAGTCCCTAGCAATCTTTTATAAAAATTAATGGATTTCATCTCTTTACCAAAAGCCATTACTTGGAGGTAGCCAATTGTTTGATTCAAGTAAGAACCTTGGTAAAATGATAACGAATGATTTTGAGCAAATCACCGGTATAGCGGTTTTGATTTGTCTTTACGAGCCGTTTATACGGACTAATAACTCTTAGATAAAATATCTTTGGTGAGTCGATTACCAATTATTGTTTTCCAAGCGCCTTTACCACAAGCCATAAACTTGCGGGCTAGTCAACTCTTCACTAATTAAAGATATGGTGAAATGAACACCATACAATTTTAGGCAAATTGCAAGGCGTCATGGTTGAGATATCTTTACCAAGAGTCGTTTGCTCTGGATTAGCCAATCCTTTTGTTTATTAGACATGGCGGATGATAACCATTTCTTTGAGTAAGTGCAAAACACTTACTCCAAAAAAATAATTTTGGCCAAAATGGGGAATTGGGTGGTATAATTACATGATAAAATTCGTGAGAATTCCCCACACTAGAAATGAATATTGCCCTCAATATTTAAAATCTAATTTATTATGCCAAAACTTAGAGCGTAAAAGGGAAATATTACGGCCATTATTTTATTTTGACATATATACATTTAAAAAAAAAAAAAAAAAAAAAAAAAAAACTTTATATACAACAATGAGGACAACTCCCCCACTGGGGTGGTAGAAAGTAGAAAGAAATCGAAATATGGTGAAAACCCATATGGTGGAGCTCTTGTTTTTGATTACCGAGTCGCTAGCTTGACTCGATCCGCATTCATTGGTTCATGGGGAAAGTTTGTAGATCCGGGACAACCACGGGTGGAATGTCCTCTCCAAAATAGTGTTTCAATCGATGACCATTCACTTTAAAATTTGGACCATCGAGTTGAGATAACTCAATAGTTCCATAAGGAAATACTTTAGTGATGGTGAATGGTCCGGACCGGTAGGATTTTAGTTTTCTGAGAAAATCTTCAATCTTGAATTGAAAAGAATGACTCGATGACCGGCGTTGAAAGCGGTTCTTGATTTGGAGTCATGAATCTTCTTTGTCTTTGTTTGTAGATCAAAGAGTTCTCGTATGCTTGATCACGGAGTTCATTTAATTCATTCATTTGAACTTTTACGTGAATACCGGTATGTCGAATATCAAAGTTGGCATGTTTCAAGGCCCGGTATGCTTTGTGCTCAAGCTCGATCGGCGGATGACATGCCTTTCCGTACACTAGCTTGTATGGGTACAGATGGGTGTTTTATAAATGTGTCGGAAGGCCAGTCGTTATCTAGTTTATCCGACCGGGATGCGGTTTTCGCCCTCTGTCCTTTCGAATTCTTTTTATACCTCGGTTAGAAACTTCCACTTGCCCACTTGTTTGGGGTGGTATGCGATGAGAGACGGTGGGTTACACCATACTTTTGCATGACTCTATCAAGCGGTCAATGCAATCGTACCGATCGATCGATTATAGCTCGCGGAGTTCCAAACCTAGCAAAAGAGATTTTAAGAATTTCACAACAACTCGGGCATCATTGGTAGGTAAAGCTTCGCTTTAACCCATTTTGACAAATAGTCAACACCACAAGTATGTATTTGTTTCCTCGAGATGATGGAAATGGTCCCATAAAGTCAATGCCCCATATGTCAAAATCTCACACTTGAATGGCGTTTTGCGGCATTTCATTTCTTTGAGAGATATTTACGTGGCGTTGACAAGCGTCGCAAGTTTTGACAAATTCGTGGGCATCCTTATAAATAGTGGGCCAATAAAACCGAGTCAAACACCTTTTGGTGGTGTAGTTTGGACTATGATGGCCCCGGTGGGTCGGCATGACAAGCTTTGAGAATGTCCATAGCTTCACGTCCATAAACACACCGTCGGATGACTTGATCAAGACAAATTTTGAATATGTAGGGTCGTCGAGTAATGTTTAACATCCTTGAAGAATTTGTTCTTCCGTGGGTCGACATTCCTTTCACTATAAGTTACCCGCATGGTAATTTCTGGTCGGCAAACCATGGGGTAGTAGAGTTTCCACGAAAAGAAACCGCATTGAGTGTCTCGAGAGGAAATGTTTCATTATTTCCTTTTCTGAAAACATCACGGTGAGGGTTTTCTAGGCGGGACAGATGATCGCAGACTAGGTCCTCGGCTCCTTTTTATCACGTATAATGATATCAAATTCTTGCGGGAGGAGAACCTAACTGAGCAATCTCGGCTTTGCATCTTGTTTTGCAAAGAGATATTTGAGAGCCGAGTGATCCGTATACACCACGCATTTGGTCAAGATTAAGTGCGGTCGAAACTTCTCAAACGCATACACCACGGCTAGTAGTTCTTTTTACGTGGTGGTGTAATGGGTTTGAGCCCGATCATAGTTTTACTTGCGTAATGGATAGGTGAAAATGCTTGGTTATCGTTGCCGGATCGCACCGATAGCAAAATCACTTGCATCGCACATGACTTCAAGGTAAATCGATTCGGAACGAGAATGGGTGCTTCAGTAAGCTTTTCTTTAATGTTTCAAAGCTTGATGCACTCGGTTGAGAAGATAAAAGGACATCCTTCTCAAGGAGATGAGTCATAGGCCGGCGATTTTAGAAAATCTTGTATGAATCTGCGATAAAACGGCATGACCTAAAAACTCCTAATACCTTTGGCGGTAGTTGGATGAGGCAATTTAGCAATAACATCGACTTTTGCTCTATCGACCTCAATCCCGTTTTTGAAATCTTATGGCCTAGGAAAATCCTTCCTTGACCATAAAATGGCTCTTCTATAATTTAGACAAAGATTGGTGTCTTCACACCGTTTTAGCATTTTATCTAAATGGGAGAGACATGTTTGAAACGAGTCCCCGATGACCGAGAAGTCATCCATAAACACCTCCATTGTTTCCCGATCATGTCGTGGAATATGGCCATCATACATCGTTGGAGCGTGCGGGAGCGTTACATAGGCCAAAAGGCATCGTCAGCAGGCAAAAGTTCCGTATGGGCGGTGAATGTGGTCTTTCTTGATCACGTGGATCAATGGGGATCTGAAAATAACCCGAGAAACCATCTAAGAAACAATAGTATTCGTTCCTGCTAATCTCTCAAGCATTTGGTCCATGAAGGGTAGGGAAATGGTCTTTCGGGTGGCTTCGTTTAACTGCGATAGTCAATGCAAACACGCCATCCGTAACCAATCGAGTTGGAATTAACTCGTTTTCTTCATTGTGACAACGATAATGCCACCCTTTTAGGAACACGATGAATTGGGCTAACGAGGACTATCGAGATTGGGTAAATTAAACTGCATCAAAAGTTTGAGAACCTCTGTTTGATAACCTCATGAATCTTAGGATTCACCGCTTCTACGATGTTGGGTTGTGATGAGTGTCTAAATACTCATCGTTTTGTACAATCTAAGCTGCAAAATCATCGAAAACACTCAAAATGCATCAAAATGATGAGAATATCACAAATCAGTGTTTTATGTGTTTTAAATGCAAAAGATCAAAATCGGATGAAAAATGGTTCAAGTTTGCAAAATTGGCGGTTTAGTCCCCTAAGTTTCAAAGTTGTCAAATCTAGTCACAGAATTCAAAATTGTGGAATTTTATCATTCAAGGTCCTGAAATATTCTAAGTTGTTAAAAATGGTCCTTGAATGATTCTTTGGTCATATGGCAGAAAAAGTCCTTAAACTTTGAAAAATTGCAAAAATAGTCCTTGGATATTTTAAAATGGAATTTTATGCAAATATGGTCCTTGTACTATCAAAGTTTGTCAAGTTTGGTCCTTGTGATAAGTTTGGAAAGTTGGCAAGATCAGTCCTCAAGTTTGGCAGATTCACATCTTTGGTCCTTGATAATAAATAAGCCATTTAGACCCTTTCTTTGTATTTTGAGCCCTGCCATCCAAATAGACCCCTGCAAATATCCCTTGATGCCAGTCCAATATACAATTGTGACCCTCCCTTTTTATTAATACATCGGTCAAACAAAGTCAGCGCGCCTGAAAACAGGGCATTGCTCATCTCCTCTCAAACTCTGAATTCCAAAACCGGTGGTTTTCCATGATTCTCCATCCCCCACCTTACCTTGTCCCTCCACCTTCACTAACACCCAAAGACCTTTAATTGTTTCAAACCACCCATTAATATCAAAACACTGCTAGAGACTTTTGGCGCCAAAGCGCCATGTGTCGAATATGATGAGTTGGATGATTTCAATGGTCAAGATGAAGTGGGATTGTTTGAGAGGTCATCATAGAGTCTCAAAAGTCTATAAAGGAGGAGAGAAGCAATGTATTAATCTATCTATTGTAATTTTTATTTTCCTTAGTCGTTTTTATCATTTTAAGTTTTCTAGTGTAATTCCAAGCTTCAAAGCACTTTGTTTAAGCATTTCAGTGTATTGTTAAACCTTTTTAATTATCAATTTCAGTGTTCAAGTTATAATTTTAGTTTATGCAATTTTCCTTTCAAAAATCTCATATTATGGTAATGTTGTTAATAGTTGTTACTATGGACTGAGATAGCTCATATAAGCTCCTAGAAAGCTTCTTCAAGCTTTTAGAAACAATAAAATCCAATTTAGTATCAACAAGCAAAAATCACCAAAAATACAAATAAATTAGCTGAAAAATCAAAAATCCCATGGAAATGGTGTTCACAGCTGGAGCAGGGTGAATTTTGGATGGCCATGGGTTAGAAGCTTAGTGGTAAGCTAATAGGGGTGATAATTGGTCCTTGTCGTTTTGCCTCGCATTTGTTTTGGCGGTTTTTATACTTAGTGCATGCGCGCTCGTTCTTCGATTCTACAAGTCCACTTTCGAGCTTGGAAACATTCCTCGTGAGCGTAGGGCGTTCTGCTCCTTGACCGTGGTGAGGCGTCTACCACCACCACACCGTCGTAATGGCGGAAGATAAGCCCATGAATGAGCTTCTCAAGCACCCATCGAGGGTTACGGAGATGCTATTGTTGTCCCGACCATCGTGGTGACACCTTGAGCTCAAAACGGGTTGCTTATTCTAGTAACCCAAAGCCATTCTATGGTTTTGGCGGGATGATCCTCATGCACACATTCGATGGTTTAACAAGATTGCATCTACCATCAGTACAAGAATGTCCCGTGAAGCTATCAAGCTTCTTCATTCCCATTTTCTCTAGAGGACAAGCCGAATTGGCTTGAGAAACAACCCCTCGTTCTATTGAGACATGGGAGGATCTAGTCACCAAATTAGATTATGAGTTCTATCCTCCATCCCGAACCACAAGTCTTAAGAATGAGATAATGAAATTTTCTCGGAGATTTGATGAATCATTCGGGAGGCATGGGATCGTTACAAAGAGTTGCTTCAAGTGTCGCATCATGGTTTTACGAGTTAATGCAAATGGATACTTTCTATAATGGTCTCAACAAGACTAATCAAGACTCTTTGAATGCCTCCATGGAGGTAATTTCTGAGCAAGACTACCAAAGAAGCCTTGCAAATCATTGAAAACAAATCTCGAGTCCGCCCTTTCCGAGCAAAGACATATCGGTCTCATCTTTGGACCGTCTTCTTCATCTCTGTGAGTACATCTAGCACCGATGCTAAGATTGACAAACTCACGAGATATTATTCGAGCTTTGGTTCTTGCTAACTAAAAGAAAGTGACCTTCATGAGACCAACACATGGTGAAGTGAAGAAAGTCGAGAGTTGTGTTACTTGTGGTGGTCCTCATGCATACTACAACTGTCTCGCCACCGATGGTAGTCCGTTTGAAGCCAATGCTCTAGCCGGTAGTTCACATCGGGAGGTAATCAATACCGTCCTCAAAATGAACCACACTACCGTGCTAACACTAATCGAGCACCACCGGTTTTAACGAGTCATAACATGCAAAACCGAATCGAACCAACCTAGAATGAACCAAGGTTATCAAAACCAAGGTAATTTCTATCCCGCACCAAATCAAGGTTTCTACCATCAAGGAACCTTAATCAAAACAATTTCAATCGAGGAATCAATTTCATGGGAATATGAATCCTAATCAAGGAAATTTTCAAAACCAAGGCCCTATTCCTAACATTAGAGGCGAATTTCCTAATCCGCCTCCGCCATTGTTCCAATGGACCATCATCGATGAGTTGTTGAAGCAATTCATGAAATCCCAAGATGAAATGAACACGTTGTTGGTCGGTCAGTTGCGATCTTAAGAAGTCTTTAAATGATCAACCCTCGGGCTCGGAAAACTTCCGAGCAACACGATCGCTAACCCGGGGCGATGCAAAGCGATCGCAACGAAGTGGTGTTTCATATCTTGGACTGCTTGTTACTACCTCTTCTTCTTCTCTCCCAAAGGTAGTGGAAAGTGAACCTAAGACACACAATGGACCTCGACTCCAATGCCTCCTCCTCTAGGAGAAATGAGTCAAGTTACCAAGGATACAACGGACAAGGAGCATTATTCAAGCCCACGAAGTACCTTGCGTCCACCTTCGGTAGTCAACCTCGAGTTGTCGAAACCCAAATCAAATCCGAGTTGTTTTGAACCTCCTGTAGCTCCGTTGAAAATACGGATCAAATCTTCTATTCCTTACCCATCACGTTTGAATGAGCAAAGCTCATGAAAAAACCGGTCATCAAATGGACAAATTTTTCAAATTTTCCAAGAATTACATTTTGACATAAGCTGCGGATGCTATCATCTTGATGCCAACTTTGCATCAACTCTCAAACACATGTTAAGCAATAAGGAAAAACTGTTTGAAATGGCAAAACGCCTCTTAGCGAGCGCTTTCGTGATTATCACGAGAAGCTTCGAAAAGCTTGGAGATCACAGGAAATTTCTCTTACCTTGTGTATTCGGGAATGGTTGAATGCTTTGCCTTAGCGGATCTTGGTGCAAGCATTAATCTTATGCCTTATTCGATGTGGAAGAAACTTTCTCTTCCGGAACTCACTCTACATGCATGACTTTCGAGCTTGCGGATCGTTCCATATCCGTCCTCTTGGCATTGCCGGGCGTATTTGAAAGTAGGAAAGTTCCATTTCGGTGACTTCGTGGTTGTTGATTTTGATGCCGATCATGGGTTCCTCTCATTATTGGTAGAGGATTCCTGCGAGCGGGTCGTGCTCTCATAGATGTATTTGAGCAAGAAATCACATTACGTGTTGGTAATGAAGGTCACATTTAACCTTGATCAAACTTGAGGTACTCCATGAACTATGATTACGAGTCGGTTAACGAATAGATATCATTGATGTTGCTCTTGAAGAGTACTCTCAAGAAGTTCTTGGTTATTCTCATAATTACGTGAGTAGGGATCCCACCCATCCTCTCGACCTATCATAGCCAATTCTACTCCTTCTATCACTCCTTTTGGGAAGAAACTTCATCTTGGAAGAGATTGAAGCATACTTGGCTAGTGATTACATTCCATGGAAATTGATCATGCTCGATTGACATTGAGGGGACATACTTCTCATTGAGAAGTTGCTTAATGATGATCCATCATCAACCCCTCACTCTAGTGATTCAATTCTGATAAGATTAATCAAAATGAGATTAATGCGGAGGAGATATTCTTCTAAAGTTGTTAAATCAAGACACTTCTCCTCTCCCTCCGTCAAGCTTCATAGCAAGGAAGTCAAGTCGGTTGAAAAGCGAAGAATTTCACGAGGTTGAGCTTAAGGACTTACCACCTCGTCTCGAGTATGCATTTCTTGAGGTGATGATAAATTGCCGATCATTATTGCCGAGATTTGAGTAAAGATGAAAAATTTGCTCTCATAAAAGTCTTGAAGTCACACAAGCAAGCAATTGCTTGGAAACTCTCCGACATTAAGGGTATCAACCACGAGTTTTGTACTCATAAAATCTTGATGGAGGATGACTTCAAACCGGTGATTCAACATCGAGAAGAGTAAATCCAAAATCCATGATGTTATCAAGCAGAGGTTATCAAACTTCTTGATGCGGATTGATTCACCCAATCTCGAGATAGTCCTTGGGTTAGCCCAATTCATTGTGTTCGAAAAGGGTGGCATTCTTGTTGTCACAAATGAGGAAAGCAATTAATTCAACTCGATTGGTTACGGGATAGCGTGTGTGTATTGACTATCGTAAGTTGAATGGCGCTACCCGTAAAGACCATTTTCCTCACCCTTCATGGACCAAATGCTTGAGAGATTAGCAGGAATGAATACTATTGTTTCCTTGATGGTTTCTCGGGTTATTTTGATTCCCATTGATTCACGGGATCGAGAAAACCACATTCACTGCCCATACGGAACTTTTGCCTACGGACGTATGCCTTTTGGCTTATGTAATGCTCACAGCACGTTCCAACGATGTATGATGGCAATTTTCCACGACATGATCGGAAACAATGGAGGTGTTTATGGATGACTTCTCGGTCATTGGGGATTCGTTTCAAACATGCCTCTCGGCTTAGATAAAATGCTTCAAAGGTGTGAAGACACCAATCTTTGTCTAAACTGGGAGAAAAGCCACTTTATGGTCAAAGAAGGCATAGTCCTTGGCCATAAAATTTCAAAAAATAGGATTGAGGTAGATAGAGCAAAAGTCGATGTTATTACTAAATTACCTCATCCTACTACCGTCAAGGGTATTAGAAGTTTTTTAGGTCATGCCGGTTTCTATCGTAGATTCATACAAGATTTTTCCAAAATCGCCCGGCCTATGACTCATCTTCTTGAAAAGGATGCTCCTTTTATCTTCTCACCCAGTGCATCAAAGCTTTTGAAACATTGAAGAAAAACTTCTTGAAGCACCATTCTCGTTGCTCCGTAGGGATTTACCTTTGAGTTCATGTGCGATGCAAGTGATTTTGCTATCGGTTGCGGTCTTAGGGCAGCGTGAAACAAGCATTTTCACCTATCCACTATGCAAGTAAAACTATGGTGAGCTCAAACTCATTACACCACCACGGAAAAAGAGCTATTAGTGGTGTATGCATTTGAGAAGTTTGACCATACTTAATTTTGACCAAATCGTGGTGTATCACGGATCACTCGGCTCTCAAATATCTCTTTGCAAAACAAGATGCAAAGCCGAGATTGCTCCGTTGGATTCTCCTCCTGCAAGAATTTGATATCATTATCGTGATAAAAAGGAGGCGAGAATCTAGCTGCGATCATCTGTCAGTTAGAGAACCCTCACCGGGATGTTTTCAAGAAAAGGAAATAAATGAAACATTTCCTCTCGAGACACTCAATGCGGTTTCTTTTCATGGAATTCTACTACCCCATGGTTTCTTGACTTGCAAATTACCATGCGGGTAACTATAGTGAAAGGGATGTCGACCCAGCGGAAGAACAAATTCTTCAGGATGTTAAACATTATTTCGGGACGACCCTTCTTATTCAATCTGTGCGGATCAAGTCATCCGAAGGTGTGTTTATGGACGAGGAAGCTATTGACATTCTCGCGGCTTGCCATCTTGGACCACGGGGCCATCATAGTCTAAACTACACCGCCAAAAGGTGTTTGATTCCGGGTTTTATTGGCCCCAATTTATAAGGATGCCCGCGACTTTGTCAAAACACGTGACGCTTGTCAGCGTCACGAAATATATCTCAAAG